>CM047592.1:2744911-2864132 GCA_026184515.1 Peronosclerospora sorghi | reverse complement strand
AAGGGCTCATGCCCTCATTGGTTAAAATAACCAATGGTTCGAAACCTTTCAAACCGGTAAATACTGACCTCAACCGTAGTGTACTCATGTACATCAACACTAAATGTAACTCAAATGTAACCCCGTTACAGGAGCCCTCCTTTTAGCTACACCCTTAGTAAGGGAGCCTTGCCGTTAAGGCATTTTCAAAGGCTATAGTAAACCAACCCGGAAATCTTGGCCCCGAGTAGGAGAGCTCTCTCCTACTAAGCCCTCTATAAGGGCGTATCGTCTAAGTAGCGGCGAACGCCGCTTTAAGGAAAGTCTTCCTTTGTGCGCTTGCCGCACCGTGCGTATACGCACCGGCAACAATACCCGGCCGGGACGCGTTACAGGCGTACTTGGCGCGCCGGAAGTCCCTCGACGGGAGTACACATTGGTCGGATTTTAAAGCACAAGTTGCACACGTTTGGAACGTGTTATCAAGTTATCGCATTATTTCGTGGATATATCGTTCATGGAGTGTGTCACGTCCTTCTTGGATCTCCATATTGGATTATTGGACTTCTATTCTCGTATTGTTTGGGCTCTACGATTGATTGAGCGATCTTCCCTTTTAAGTATATTTACTTGGAGTATAACTGGTCTGTCCGTACCCAGTGTAAAGAGTTTCGCCCATGGTACACTACCCAGCACGGTCTCCCACAACAACTTGCAAATCTTTCTTAAGTTGCAAGGCGGTCTTTTACCCGCAAGTTGATTCCCAGTACCGATCCACCGAGTGTGTTACCAGCCCATTCCATCGGGTACACAAGGTGAGATGAAGAACAAATCGGACCAGGCGTCCTGTGTTGATGATCGGTCGTCTGCCAGCAAGCGGACGATCAGATCGGATCGTAGGCGAAGATTCGCGGGGTACCCCCCCCCTGTATGTTGGACGGCCGGGCACGATGGTGGTCAGGTTCTCGACACTACGGTGTTCGATTTTGAACTTGACTCTACCACAATGGTGGGCGTGCCCGGATCACTTGGTGATCGTGGATATCACCACGATGATATCTCGCGACTAATTGATTACAATGAATTAAATGTGGAATCGTTCTGGAGAGGACATAAGAAACGGCTATCACCTTATGTTCTCGTTGTCGACAAAGATGGCGATGTCCGATCTGGCCGGGTGGAGGACCAGATCGGGATTAATAATTTTTTTCCTTCCCATAAGGCTCCCACCGGAGCCTATCGGGACTATAGCAAGTCTTGCTATAGTTCCGGAAAGGATCAGGACTTTTGTCTTGATCCTATGCATTTACTTGGATGTTTTGATGAAAAGAAAATTAAAGATGAAAACGACTTGGAGGCTGATCGGAACGATCCGATCCATTTTCCCGAGGTACCCAAGCAGAGGTTTAGAATGCCGTCCGAGGAAGACGACTTGGAAGAAAAGTCGCAGGTCGGGGATGGGGTTATCACGGAAGAATACCTGACCAGGATGTATTACATCCACGAGTTAAAGCGATTTACTCGCGAAGACCAGGTCATGAGGGTTTTAAACCTCCAGATCCCCGATCGCCTCCTCGGACCCACTACCGAGCCGATCCAGAACGATCGGCCTTTGCTATTGGTGAAGAAACTGCTGGCGATGTTGGCTGAGGTCGGCATAAAAGTTCAGAACCTCGCCAACGTGCAGAAACTGTTCGATCTGGACACTTGGAAGTTGGAGATGTCGATGTCGACCCTCCATCATCATTTGGTGCCGTTGGTGGGGCGGTTCGCCGCCCAACTCCCACCGTGTCATTGAAGGCCGCTGAAGTCACGGCAGCATACGAAGATGTGTGCTCCGACGATAAGTCGTTGTATCAGTCTCCACCTGCCTCTAATAGCTCATCGGAGTTGGAGGTCGGTGTAGAGCGGATGGCCATGGGGGCGGACCATACCCCATGGGAGCATAAAATGGACGTGCGGCAGCAAGGGGCTGCATGCCGGTCGGGCCCCCACAGGATTCAGTACCTCCAATGGAGGATACTAACACGTTGCCCATGACCCAAGCTAACGTCCAAGCCATGTTTGAGGAAATGAGGGAGCGTTTCACGGGAGACCGATGCCGATCGCCTCCGCGCCTGCATGCCCAGGACCGATCTACCCGGCAAAATGTCAATATTTGCCAGGATGTTGATATGTAATCAGTGGAATCCACGGACAAGGCTATACGAGGTGGCAAACCACCAGTTGGAAGAGGAAGAAGCAAGCCGCAGCCAGCCCGACCGCGCCGATCAAGCAAGAATAGCGATTACGACATGGAATCGATCGGCGATCCGGATGATCACTATGGGTCAGACGGTGCAGGGGGGGGGCAGAACTCGCAGGGCTAACCTAGCCTCTACAACCGCTTTTGATTGTGGATCTACTGCGATACCACGCATTCGCATGGCTGCGACTACGGATCTCAAGGACTTTACTGGCAAGGACGCCGACGAGGAGCAAGTCAGGTCATGTTTTGGTCGGGTCAAGTCTGCTTTCTTACGGTATCAGACACCAAAAAAGGAACGGTGTCTGATCTTCAGGGATCTGCTCAAGGACCGGCTGCGAACTGGATCCAACAGTTGGGTCGGGATGTACGATCTGACTGGGATCTGCTATGTTCAGAATTTGAGGGGCAGTACTGCAACTCTGGATTCTCTACCTCCCGCAAATATCACCATATGCAGAAGCGGGGCGACGAGACGCCGATCGAGTACTTGCACCGCTTGAACGTAGCTGCAATTCGCGCCAGGATAGTGATCAAGGAAGGCAACCCGCCGACCGGTGCCGCTATGGAGCACGTGGGTCACTATATTAGTACCCTTGATGACCAAGAGCTGGCAGATCATCTCACTCTGCTGCGCCTAAAAGATGTGGGGAAGTGGAGAAGACGTTGAGGACGCTGCAACACTCACGCAGCATGATGGCGAAGGTCGCCGTTGGATCGGGTCGCTACAGATCGAAGAACCAGACCGACCCTGTTAAGAGGCCCCTAACACTATTGGCCCGTGCTGTTAAGGCGATCGTGACTGAAGACAGCACTGGATAGGAAGAAGAAAGTAGCGGCCTGTCCAGTCGGGAGTCAGATGAAGACTTGTATCGCCAAGTTTTCGTCACGAAACCTGCCCCAAGAACCAGATCGACGCCTAACCAGGCAGATCAGAAGGGCAGGAGTGGGAACAAGTCCGACCCGTACCGACCCCGCAAGAAGTGTTCTCACTGCGGGTCAAGCAAGCATGATGGTGGGGACTGCTGGAAGAAGTTAATATGCAAGAAGTGCGAAAGACGCGGCCACCCCACCGATCACTGCCTTTTTGTGTGCAAGTCATGGTGGAGAGATCCACGAGGCCGGCCAGTGCAAGATCGAAGAGTTCTTCAATCTGATGCGCAAGTGGTATGTGCCAGGTAAGCGCGCGGGGATGATCCCACCGGACGTGGAAAAGATGTTAAACTAGAACGCTCGCCAGGTTGGAATCTGGATCGAGCCGAGCGATCTACGTTTGGCATCTATGCATATGTCGGCAAGGAGAATAAAACCGACAATACATGTTCTGTTTTCAATTGCGTCGATCGGGATCATCCGGTCTACAATCTTACGACCGATGAATATTACCGATCGAAGTGGTCATGCAGTTGGATCTGCTACCTGGGGAGTCTCGCGGATACTGGAAGTATCATTCGCCCGACAAATGGTTTAAGCAGGCGAAAACATGTGGTAAGATTAACAAACAGAAGGCAACGATTTTGTTCGACTCTGGGACCGAAGTCTCAATTATCGACTCCGCCTTTGCTCGTAAGGTCGGATGTCGTATAGATGATACCCAGAGACAAGAATGCGTTGGAATTGGTGAAAACTCTTACATGACCGAAGGAAGGACGCGCGTGAAGATCACCCTACCGGGTTCGTTGGTCTACTTTTTCAGCGCTTGGTTTGGCAAGCTGGACGGTCAGGATGCCCTGTTAGGCATGGATGTCATGGTGCCGGCGGGTATTCGCTTATATCTGTCTCATGGAGTGCTTACACTACCGGATGAGGTCCAGATCCAGTTAGCTGGTCGGCGGCCCCTATACGGATCGCACACCGATCTGGTCAGGTGGAACCAAGATGTCACCATTCCAGTCGGCCAATACGTTGATACCCCGGTCGACAAAGGTTTTCGATCAAGGAAGTTATGGGTGACCAGGGGCGATAGGTGAGTGCCGACCTTTGTGAAGAGCGCCGGCTGATTTGATTTTGTCCAAGTCACTAATATCGGTGACAAGCCGCTTACGCTCGACAACAATACTATTGTTGGCATGAGGCTGGCGGAAGGGAAGATGCCAAGAAAGGCGGGGTTCGTCTCGATCGGATCGAGACGGTATGTTGAGTGGCAGAACTTGGCATACCAAGCGACCACCGATCTGATCAGCGATGATGGATCGGTGGAAGAAGATACCTCACCTATGGTGGAACGAGCCAGCTATGTAACCCCAAAGAAGATGTTAATTCGAAGAAAGGCACCGCAGTCGCCGGACACGGTGGACCATCAAGCAGATGATCCAAGGTTCGTCAACATGGTGGCGTCACAAGAACGACAGCGGAGCCGGAAATAGAAAATGGGAACATGGGATGGCTGGAGCGGACCACAATAGCGCGCCTAAGCAGATCGATGTCATTGAAGAGCAGCCCGCCGATCGGGAACAGTAGTGTGCAACTGATCAGGACGTTTTAGGTGATGTTGCACCAGAAGACGATCAAGTTTTATACATGAGGGCGGGGATCAGTACATTCAGGATCTGTAGAGCCAGATGGCAGTCCTCCCTGAAGTGTCTGCCGATCCGCCCGAAGTCACCTTGGACGATCTACAAGTGGGTGGCCGGGATGTCAACAGTCCCGACCAGATCGATCAGCTTAAGAAGATCATATGGAAGAAGAAACATCTGCTGATCGGGAAAGGTAATGCCTTACCCCCTGCTGCTCGCGGAGCGATCTGTGACATCGATGTTGGTGATGCCAAGCCGATCTCCCAGAGATTCCGACGTGTGGTGCCACAGTACCGTGAAAAATTGTCTGATCTTATTAAAGGACTGTTGGCCACCAAGATCATTCAGCCGTCGACCTCGCCGTGGGCCTCGCCGATCGCGATTGTGATCAATAAGAACGGCGTCGACATCAGGTTCTGTATAGACTATTGGTTAGTAAACCGGTTGACCAAGATTATGGTGTACCCGATGCCGCTGATCCGCGATCTGCTAGAAGATCTGGACAAGACCCTATGATATTGCTCACTGGATATGGCAAGTGGAGTTTGGGTGGTTTCGATGACCGATCGGGCTCGCGAGATTTCCGCATTGTTACGCCGTTCGGTCTGTTCGAGTGGAACCGTATGCCGTTCGGTTTGAAGAACACGCACCAGATATACCAGAGGCTGATCGACAACGCACTGTATGGACATTTCAAGATCAGTACCGATCGGGACCCCACCGAAAACCATGATGTATTTACAGAGGGTGAAACCGATCGGGAAAGGAGACCGTCCGTTCTGGGGAGACGATCGTACATCGACGACATACTGATCCCTGCTTCGTCATGGAGTGATCTGTGCGAGAAGGTCGAACGGTTGTTGGAGACATGCGATCGCTGTAACCTGTCGATCAGTTCTGTGAAGAGTTTTTGTGGAATGTCCAAGGTCGCCTATTTAGGTCATATGGTGTCAATCAGTGGGCTGGAGGCTAACCCTAAGGATCTGGAGGCACTGAGCAACCTCGCGTTTCCCAGATCAATGAAGGCAATGCAGTCCTTTCTAGGGAGCCTAAATTACTACAGCCGCTTCATCGAAGACTTCGCGATTTACGCGGCCGTGCTGTACGAGCTCCGGGAAGTCGACTATCATATGTTGCGCGAAGGAGATCGGGCAACTTTACGAGAGGGCTGCGACTCTGATCTGCCCACAGATTTTCCGCAGGTGGAGGCAGAGGATCACATGAAGCGTGCACAGGTTGCCTTCGGTATGCTGAAGGTCAAGATGGCGACGCCACCGATTCTCAGGCACTTCGATCCGGAAAAAGTGCCGATCGTCATTTTGTATGCTAGTAAGTAGGACATTTCTGCCACTCTAGTGCAAGAACATGATGGAGTGTACCACCCGGTCACTTTCACGAGCCGGACGTTGAAGACGAACGAAGTCAACTATGGGATCGTCGAAAAGGAAGTTCTGGCTTTACTACGGATCTTGTATGTGTGCTATAACCTACTAGTCGGCCAACCTGTAAAGGTCCTTTCGATAAAGTCGACATTGGCCTGGCTATTATCAGCCAATGAGATGGACGGTCGGTTCGGAAGATGGTCAGCGATCTTGTCACAGTCGTCTCTCGAGGTCGTCAAGTGCACCAAGGGAGAGGAAGAGATATTGGGCACATTGGCTGCCAGTATCACCCCTCGGTCTGAAGTGGATGAAGCTCTGATGGCGATTGCCCCGAGGAATCAACCTCGACAGTCAATCTCGATGCCGCCACTGATCGTCGATCGGGATGAGGAACTCCTGGTCTTGAGTTTCGACGGATCGGCTAGCGTAAAGAAGAGGGTCGGCTCCTATAGTTCCATACTGTGGAAGTTACCACAATGGTCTATAGTAGCATCCGCCGCCGATTTAACGCCTTACATAACGGTCAACGAGGTGGAATATAGGGGGCTACTTCTATGTCTTGATCTTCTGTCATCACAAAAGAAAGGTCGGATCATTATATGTGGTGACTCCAACCTAGTGATAAGGCAGATCACCGGGGAGATCGACTGTAAGGCACCACGGATGAAGTTGCTGAATGATCGGGTGATGAAGGAACTGAAAGACTACCCCAACCACGAGCTATTGCACGTGAAACGGGATTGGAACAGAAGTGCCGACCACCTCGCGACCCAAGCCATGCGGGACCAGATCGGGGCGACGATCACCGAGGAGGCCGTTCTACTTGAACTTATGGACATAAACAGGCTCCCGGAGTTGATCAAGCCCAAGGACAGCCCCGATCCGGTTCATGTGATGGCGGCGACTAGATTGCGAACTCAGAAGTCTCGACGATCGTTCCCAAAGGAAAGGCTGAGCGAGTACGTTGTAAAACAGATAAGGGCGGAACGGATCCTCAAGGCGCAGGACGAAGAAGAGTGGATCGTAAACTTGAAGGCCTATCTGCGCGGTGAACTTTCCAAGTTGACGAACGATCAAGCGAAAGAGTGCATCAAGATCGCGGATAGCTACGAAGTGGATGATAATGGATTATTGTATTACTGCCGCGATGCCGACCGAGACAGTGCAGACCGGGACCGACTGGCGAAATTACTGATCCCCGAGTTGCTGCAGCCGGATGTCCTTCATCACTATCACGTGAGTCTAGAAGGGGGACATCAGGGCATAGGCAGGACCTATCACAAGATCAGGTCCCACTTCCACTGGAGAGGTCTTTTCCGCAGTGTGCAGAAATATGTGGGCTGTTGCACGGATTGCGAGACCGGAAAGGGTAGACCGGTAATCAAGGGGCGATCGCCCGGAAATATCGAAGCTACATAACCTTTCCAGGTCATAGCGATGGACCACATACCGTCAATGCCTGGATCGACGCGCGGCAACACTGAGCTGATGATCTGGGTAGACCTGTTCACCGGTCTAGTTATTGCGAAGGCAAGTGCATCTCGGTTTGCGGAGCAGATCACCTAGAGTTACGAGGAATGCGTGTTCAGAAGGTTCGGCGCCAGAGAAATTATCAGACACGATCGGGAACCCGATTTTATGGCTGAGATGTTCCGATCGTTCAATAACATGCTAGGCCAGAAACAGAGTGCGACGATGGCATATCGTCCGCAAGCGAGCGGATCGGCTGAACGCATGGTACAGACAATAACAAGGGCGATCAAGATGTATGTGGCCGATCCGGACAAACGTGACTGGGACGAGTATGCAGAGAGACAGGTATTCGCACTCTACTCTTCAACCGATCGGGTCCGAGGATAAACGCCTTTCTATCTGGCGTATGGATGGGACCCTCGATCGACACTTGAAGCGGCGATACCGATCGGCTGCACTCGGACCCGCGATCGCGATGCCTGTCGTTGGCGTATGAAGGTCCAGAAGCATTATCAGCACGCGAAAGAAGTCGTCAACGAAAAGTTGCGTCAGGCCACACAAGATCGAGCAGATCGGAATAACGATCAGGTCCTTCCTCATGGTATTGAACCAGGGGCGAGGGTATGGTTATACCTCGATCGGGTCGAGGAAGGCTATGCGAAGAAGTTGGCTCATATGTGGCACGGTCCTTTCCGTGTAGCTGAGCTGATCGGTGAGCACGCTGCCCGTTTTATCACGATCGGCACGGATTACAAAGTTTTTAAGATCGTGCACGTGTCCAAGCTGAAGCTGGTCAGAGAATTCCCCGATCGGCCTTAAATGCCCTGTCTGGTGGACGAAGCGGAGAGGTTCGATTTTGATGAGGCTCTGCTGCCGGAGGACAGTTGGGAAAGGACATTGGAAGAGGACGAATTCGAGGTGGAAAAGGTTCTAGATGTCCGATAGGTCAAGAAGACACGTTTCGGTCGCACCCACCCAGAATACCTGGTCCGCTGGAAGGATCATGACGAAGCAACTTGGATCGACGAACTTGACCTAAATTTTGGAGCACTGCTACGAGAGTTCGAGCGAGAACGAGTCAGTCGGAATCGCTTTGAAGTGATACAGACTCATGATGATGAAGACCAAGACACACAGTAGCACCGATCAGTATATCGATCGGTGTTAATATGTGTAAGGTCTGAATTATTGTGAATTTTGTGATGAACTGTGATGAACTGGAGTAGTGGAATGACGAACGTGGTGATTATTTTCGCGATGTGGATGGAAACTGTATGATAACGTGTTGGTGCAGGTTTGGAGAAAGGGATGAAATTTGGTCAAGTGGTTGGATGATCAGGAATTTGAAAAGCATGATGACATGTATTATGGATTATCTGGTCAGCTAACTGCCGCATCAAGAATCGCAATAACCCCACAGACGGACGATAGTCAGCGCCGGATGATCTCTGATCTGGTTCTGGTGTTAATTGCGCCAGGGATCCTTCCGATCTATCTGGGCCAAAGCGTCCTTCAGGTCTGTGAATGGCTCGTCACAATGAAGACCGGGATACCAGACGCCGTCGCCAGCTAATACCCCGGCTTTCTCAACCCGACGCTTGTCCATATGGAGAACCACAGGATATAATAAGATGTCGATGTCGCATTCGCGGGCCAGCATCCCTCCCAGAACGAACTGGAATAGGTTCTGCCAGGCATCTACCGCCCTACTCCGGCGCCTCTTTCGGTTTTTCTGGAAGGAGTTCAGTCCTTGATCATGTTGCGCTCTACCAGGAGGAATCACTAAATAGTGCTTAGACTCCCAGATCGCTTGGCTGTAGGTTTCATTGAAATCCTTCACTCGACCTAAGAACGAGTCGATCCACGCAGTCGACGCAAACATGGACCCCAGCTTGGGGCGGACGAACACTTTCCATGGATCATCTGCGTACAGACGGGCGATTTGTGGTGCTGATCCCAGGTCTGTCCGCCATGCAGAAGCGTCAGGAGCCTTTGGAGATGGAGGAAAAAGCCAGGAGTCCGGGCGCGATAGAGATCGGGCTAATATCTGCTTGGTCAGGGCTGATTGGTACAAGCTACCGATATGCCACGATGAGCATGGCGAAGTGGCATCCGAAGTCAGCGATGGGAGAGGTCGATCTCCGGTCAACAACCCTTTCAATAGGGCGTGATTGCGCAGCCCAGATGTGCCGGGCTGGAGCGAAGGCAACGGTCCGGTCGACTCGCGCGTCGGTGCAGCACCATCACCGTGGGAGCTGATAGCCTTATTAGCCCCCGATGTAGGCTTCGCAGGAACGGAACCTCGGCGTTGATCGGATCGGGCCTTGGATAAAGCAGTGATCAAGAACTCGTAATCGCTCGATCCGCCCCCCGAGTCCTCTCCGGAGGAGACCTCTATACGCTTGGTGTGAGCGGCGCGGGGGGGCGAGGGCGCACGAGATTTGGTGATGATAGACTTGTCACCTGCATCCGATCTTGGGCTTGGAAGATGCGCCAGCGTCTTGGCTTTTTTTATGGGGCACCGCTCGCTTCTCCTCGAGCTCGGAGTCGCGCGCTATGCCCCGCTCCCTTGAACCCTTCGACGCGTTCGTACGCTTCTTGGAAGTTTTCGGAATTTCGGGGTGGCTACTTTTAGCCAATGAGTGGCGTCGGGTCCGATCTTGATGCAGATCGACCAGAACGGCCGATGCAGACCAGTCAGCGCTAGAGCATGCAGCCGGACGCCGGTGCAACAAGTCAGTCAACTGTTGGTAGCACCGATTTACGGCCGCCCAGCGACGATCCGACTCCTGGGTCCAGGCGTCCTATCGGCTCTGGAAGGACTCGAACTTCCCGATATGCTCCCAACCACGACCTGCAACTCACCAATCTGCCTCTCCAGGTCACCATGTTGGGTGCTGAATAAAGTCCGATCGGACTCGTCCTCCAACCTCTGCCGGTTGACCACCGCGAGCTGTTCCAGGAGGTGCGACCTGTAGGCCTCCAAGCGGGTCATATCGTGCCGTGCGCCGATCAGCCCGTCCAAGATCGGTCGGAGCTGATCGCAATGATCATGTGACTGACGATCAGCCGTGAATAAGGCGTCGAACGTTTTGGCGATGTCGTCGGGCAACCGATCTAGATGCAAAGGAGGGTCAGAACAGACTCAAGATGAAAACAGACCGAATGACTTACCTCGCGTTGCTTGTTGGGCGATCTGGTCCCGGAGATGTGCGTTCCCAGCGGTCACCTCCTGCAACTTCGTGGACATGGGGATCAACGTATCCGCCTCCTTCCGCAGTTGCAGGAGTGAAGAATCCTTGATGGACAACTGTAACTGGAGCTCCTTGACTGTTTTCTGGAGCTGATCGACTTCGATCTGATTCCCGTCCGGTATGTCGGACCCTGAAGTGCTTTTAGGGCTGTCCGATCGGGCCGACCTGGTCGGAGAACCAATATGGGGCGATGAGGAACGCAGGGCACCTGTAGCAAATAATGTCAAGAGAGGTTACAAGACGATCGGGTGTACAAGGCAAGTACCTGGAGAAGGTGGACTAGGAGATCCGTCCATTGGTGAAGTCCGCTTCTGTGAAGATCTGGATATGATGAGATCAGGCCGCTACCGTTGCGCGGCTGCGACCAGACTCAGGGGAGGCTGTGGCGAAGCGGACCCAAGAATTTTGGTCGTTTTGCGTCAGCAGCACACCGATCGGCTTAGCGGCAATCGGATGGGTGGAAATCAAGGAGGATTTTGGGCCAATAGTGTGCGGGAGGTGTCAAGAACACGGATTTGGTGAGTCACATGATATGGCGTGCACTTACATATTTTTATGTTTTGTACATATTGGGAACCATAGGGGATAGTTTTTACTTAGTCGTTAATTTTCTTGGCTTTTAACACGGAACTGTGTGTCGCTTTTCCAGCCTTTAACACTCAACGAGAAGTCGTTTCGTCACTTTCTACACCAGTCGCCTCTGCACGCCGCAGAGAGTTTGGAAGCAGAGGATCGATCAATCCCCTCCAGCTTATTATACCCGGACGGGACGCGTTACAGGCGCACTTGGACCGCCGAAAGTCCCTCGACGGGAGTACACATTGGTTGGATTTTCAAGCGCCAGTTGCACACGTTTGGAACGTGTTATCAAGTTATTGGATTATTTCGTGGAGATATCGTTCGTGGAGTGTGTCACGTCCTTATTGGATCTCCATATTGGATTATTGGACTTCTATTCTCGTATTGGTTGGGCTCTACGATTGATTGAGCGATCTGCCCTTTTAAGTATATTTACTTGGAGTATAACTGGTCTGTCCGTACCCAGTGTAAAGAGTTTCGCCCAGGGTACACTACCCAGCACGGTCTCCCACATTTAGACCACAAGTCGATTCCCAGCACCGATCCACCGAGTGTGTTACCAGCCCATTCCATCGGCTACACAAGGTGAGATGAAGAACAAATCGGACCAGGCGTCCTGTGTTGATGATCGGTCGTCTGCCAGCAGCGGACGATCAGATCGGATCGTAGGCGAACGTTCGCGGGGAACCCCCCCCCCCGTAAGTTGGACGGCCGGGCACGATGGTGGTCAGGTTCTCGACACTACGGTGTTCGATTTTGAACTTGACTCCACCACACGTGAAAGAATGAAATTCCCCCCCCCCTGACAGGGGGTAAGCCTAGGGTGTAGGGTTAGGGTTTACGGTATAAGGTAGTGCTTAGGGTTTAGGGTATTTACCCTAGGGGTAAAATTCTAGTATCTTATTTTATATAAGAGATATACGTTTAATATGCCCCTGTTTTGGCCATCAAATTCTAAAATGCCCCTCTTTTTCAAAAAAACCTAAAATGCCCCTGTTTTCGCGGTGATATTTTGGCTGGCGAAGTCAGTCATTAGGGTTTTATATCAGAGCCAGCTGTCGAAGTGAGATTACTCGTATCGGTGAGATTGCGGCCAAGATCCACGCCAAGATCTGAGAGATCTGAGCTAAGATCACTGCAATCATGACACAATCGAAGTACTTGTCATGAAGCGCACAGTTGATGGATATTATTTTAAAAGTTTAGGTAGCTGTTGGGATGTATTTTAGACCGTATTTGTTTGCGTGTGAAAATCACCCAGTCAAATGTCACCCAAAGCAAGCCTTATAGCCCATATGTCCCAATATCATTGCGAAAACAGTGGCATTTTAGAATTTTTTGAAAAAGAAGGGCATTTTAAAATTTATGGGCCAAAACAGGGGCATATCAGACGTTATCTTTTTATATAATATGACACGTTTTGCCACTATTTTACAGAATAGGGCGCTTTTAAGTTCACAAAGACTGTGCAACTAAATGAAATGATACTCGCCGCTACACGTTAACGATCTCACGTGATGAATCGCCCAGTAACAATAATAATTACATATAAGGCATACCATAACTTGAACTTCAGCTACGAAACATGCAGGACTTCTTGCACCAAGTGGTAGACCACGCTACAGCTAAGACGAGACCGACCCTGTGGTGCAGTGGTTTAGGCCCCACCATGGGACCGGAAGATCGCGGGTTCGAGTCCCACAGTGGACAAGAATCCAAGGTCGGGTAGAGTCGGGGTCCAAGTGTAATGAAGAGGTCCTTACAGCACGCGCTTGACATGGATTACACACACCCAATTAAATGCGGAGGTTCTAGATATCTCTACAGCTATGATGTGGAATACAGCAATTTTGGGGTCAACTTTTCCACTAAGTTTTATTCATTCGCAGGTCTTAGAGCTCGGAACGGCCATGTCTTCAAGACATTCCAGAGCAAAAGCAAGGCGAGCGAGAGCTCGATTTCTACGATTTCTTCAAGCGCGCGTTTGTTTCGGAATACAAGGCTGTAGATGTCGGAATTCGAAATAGACCACTGCCTGTGGTCATTGTTGAAGTCACTGGAGTAGATGGGAGCGTTACTTGGGCACAGGTTTCCACCGTATCCGACACCGTCTCGACAGGACAAGGTCGTGGTTTGCCGGTGTAATCGTACGCCACCTCATCAGAGTTCTTCCAAGCCGAGATGACGTGAATACGCAGTCCTTGGAAGACTTGTAAATTCCGATATTCCCCGTTCAGATATACGGAGTCAGCATCGCCAGGGATAAAACACATCATACAAACATTCTTCTTCAAGCACCCGAATCCCGATATGGATGCCCATGAATCTCAAACGATGTACCATCTTAGAGACAAGGAAACACATACTCCAACGCGGAGTATATCTTAATCCATGTAAGCCAGGAGCTAGCGAATGAAAAAGTACAAGCAAGAAGGAGGAACTCAAAAGCTTGCCCTTCCCTTCTCGACAATGATGGTAGTCTGCTGAGCGTAACAGCGATAATCAATGGGACTCGAAACCAGTGGAAAGACTAACGAGATGGTGGACTTTTTTCCTTGCCCTCCAAGTTGAGTCGCGTTGATCCTCGAAGTAGAGAGTCGTCTCGTCCATCAGAAAGGTACGGCTGGGATCCATGATAACCATATGTGCAGATCAAGGAGCTTGAAGAACTCCCGGCGAGGTCGACCAGCCCCTCATCCGTGAGCGTGGTCAAGTTCGTACGCTTCCGAATGGCCAAAGTACAATGTGCCATGAACACCATAACCCACTTTTTGGACGTCAAAGCGTCGGAGTCGCCCTCCTTTGCTTGGTCTAATAGCGCAAGAGCAGTGTATGCGATCCAGTAGTGGGTGACCTTCTCCAAGTTGATGCTCTGTTCGATGTCGAGGTCGAAATAATCTCTTCTACCATCATCAAAGTCCGTTTCCGTGGACTTTTTTTTGGATCTTTCTCCTGATAAAAGTTAGAAGATAGATATACGGGTCGTTATAGACCGATTCAGTAAGTTGGTACATCTTATCGCAGTGACGGAAAATATCAGTACCGCGTAAACAGCGTGGATATTTGTCCATACGATATCCCGCTTATACGGAATTCCAGAAAGCATAGTCTCGGATAGAGATCCGAGGTTTACGGAACGTTTCTGGCAGGAAACAATCTCGTTACTGGGCACGCTGTTGAAAGTATCAACCACGGACCATCCGGAAACAGATGGGCAATCAGAACGAGTCAATCCCATTCTGGGCGACATGCAGCCCTATTACGCACATGTCTTCGTGTTAAATAAAATACGGCCGTATTTCAAATGAAGCATCGTGGCACAAATTTCGAAAATAGGTGTACTCAAATATACATTTTCGATTGACTATATTTTAGGTTAATTAGATATATTCACTTTTAGATAAATTATCACGCATAGACGTATTATCTCGTGGACGTGGTGTAACGTGGAGTTAACGTATTACGATTACGTGGATTGTGATCTATACTGGTTATCACTATGGTGAAACAGTCGCTCAACACTTCGAACTGTGGAGCAACTCTTTTTGAAATTACCGCGTTCGCTAGTAACCACTCGGTGCGTGCTTCAACACAGCACACACCGTCCCACGAGAATGCCGTGGTGCCTTCACGCACCCTAGCTTTACTTGGCGGTACGCCGGCTAATATTTGAGTGAGTTAATGTGAACGGAACGCAAGCTTTAGTGAAACCTTTCGAAGGCATATTAAACGTGCCTAGTGCTAACATTGCAGTAGACGTTACACATGTAAATTGACCTACTGCTACCACAGCAGTAGTAGCGCTAAGCCAAACAACTCCTGTTCTCACGAAGAGCTGAAAGAACAATCGGGTTATTTTTATGAAAACGATTTCCATGAAGAGACTAACATCTCCGTTTCAGGCTTAACGGCAGAAGCTGGTAATATAAATTATACATCTGCTACACAGGTGGCAGACGAAAACGATGATGCATCTGCTATACAAGCGGCTGATAAAGAGGATGGCGCACCTGCTGATAAGCAGCAGATGAAACGTGTTGATTTGCAACCGATGAAGGTTATAGTGCACTACTGCAACTATCTTTACAGCGTTAAGCTGTAATACGTCTTCGAAAAAGTTATGCTGATGTTGAAAATGCCTTCTACTGCTTATAAGCAGAAAGAAGAAAAAATAAAACAATGTCCTTACGTCTGCAGTAAAAGGTTAAGCGTATGAAGGAAGAAAACCACTAATATAGCACGAAATCCAAGGTACTCTGACTGTGGCTGTGATTTCTTGTGATATTTTTTGCTTGTGTGTCTAACATGAATTGACTGCCAGGTACCAGCATACGAGCAACGTGTCGCAAGATGAACATTTCCTTCTTGCAAGTTCCTTTACCGTGCAGACGTGGCTCAAGCAGGTGTGTTGGCTAATAGTTGCCGGGTTAGTGGCACACTGTTCTTGATCCTGATCTGGAATGCTGGCAACGATTTTTGATGCAAAGAAAAAGCTGTTAAAAGTAAATATTAGTGATGATGGTGAAGGAGCATATGGTGTCGTCCATGCAGACAAACGCTCGTCGTGGGAACAAGAAAACGATGCATCGTTTGCTTGGCATCGTTCCGATTGTCAAAAACGAAAAAAGCGGCTACGAAGTCGCCATCCTGTGATTGATGCTGTTTCGGAATGAAGAAGACGGCGCCGATGCATTTTCAAACATGGAAGATTTTATTGAATAGAGCGTGAGGGTTAAAGTTCAAACGTTACCTTAGTGTGTGTGTGATTAACTTGCTTGAGAGCTGATAATAACGACGGATAAGTTGGTGATGCCGCAGATTGTATGGCCAGGGATTTTTAGTGTTCAACATAGAGTGATTTGTTAAGAAAAAATTGTATCATGCACTTTGTGCCCAAGCTAGAGCCCAGCACGTTTCCACATTACCAGGAAATTCACAGCCACCTGCAAATTCATGAGCTCGTCTTTCAAGAAATCTGCAACCGTTTTGATCGGGCCTGGAATACACGACGAGTTGCTGCAAATGATGAAATTAGGAATGCGAATTGGTAAAACGCCTAAAGGAGATGATGCAGCTATTGTTTGATGGCGTGACAGCATCTTTGCATGTGGCGTACAATTTTCACTCAGACTCCGCTTACCAAATCGGTCCTCTTCGGGCTCGACATATAGTCGATCGGCAGTATATTGTAATCATCATTTAGGATTTTGTCGATACGCTCACGAGTAGATCTTGATGTGCTAGATGTTACCTTACCACCAGCTGTGACAGGAGTCGTACTACCCCTTGACGCAATGGTTGAAGATGGTTCTGCAGCATCTGTGCTTGCACGCGAGCTTTCAACTCGCGCCTTAGCGTATGCCGCTATAGCTATTAGGTTTGGTGCTTTCAAGTACTGCCATTCTTTTGCTTATTTGGACTGCAGATAGAGCGGTATGTTTTGTCCGTTTAGAAATTTTCATGACGAATAAGTGCCACCTGTGATTGACTAATCATACTATCCGACAATCACCAGGTGATGCAATGGAACTTTATTAGATAAGAACCAATGTATTTAAGTTGAAATATGATTGTTCTAATTGGAAATTTAGGTTGTTTCTTAAATTTCTTCAAATGCATTGGTAAGTTGATTCGGCTCAGTTAACCGAATGCAGAAGGGATAATCAAATCAGCGAAGCCACTAGATAATTTATCTATGTGACGATTTAATCTATTTACAGCTTAACCCTTTATAATACATTACTTTTTAATTTTCCATCTATTAGGGGGTGTCTGTAATGGGGTGCCATTACATAATTGATATTCAACTTAGAATATCACAGTTTAATTTCAGACGCGTTGTCTGAAATTTAAATAAGAGATTATAAGTTATTATAATCTAAGAAGGAATAGTCGATTCGGTATAAATACCGAATCTTGCAGGTTAACTAATAGTACAGTTAGTTAAAGACTTGATATTATTATATTAATTAGTTAGTTACTATACTATTAGCCTCTAAACCACCCATTAAATAAACACTCTTAATTTTGCGTTCTAGAACATAAGTGAATATTAATATATTTACTTTTATTATAGGATTAGTTGTTACCAACTAATCCTGCCCTAATTGTATTGCACGCTTCCTAGCAAAATACAGTGTAAGCTTGTAACAGGGTCAGTCCTGTTACACCTGGTAGCACTTTGGGGTCCGTCTTAACGACCACAGTTCCGTTCTGCTAGTTAACTAGCGGAGCGAAGATTAAGAGCCGCTCGGCATCATGTCGCGAGACATGTCGGCTGCCGAGCGAGAAAGAACGCTGGAAGAGGTGAATAAACACTTCCCTCACTTCTCGTCGCGTAGTAAAGACGCGACGGCGGAAATGATTCGGTCTATGGGGACCGACATCATTACCTTCCTCAAGAGTAAGTCTCCAGAGGAAGTAGTACAGGTGGTGAACCGCTTTAGGCTAAACCACCTAGAAAAGTCAGAACGGCCCGCGCCAGAGGCAGCGCAGACTGCAACTGCACCTGCAACGCATAGCGTTGAAGTAGTAAAGGCGCGAGTACCGCCCTTTACCGGCGAAGGGGGCGAGCCCCTTCGTAGATGGTTCGCAGAGGTGGAAGATGACATCTCTGCGCAAAATATTGTTGACGAACGTCAACAGGCGTAATTCGCCACAAAATGTCCAGGCGGCAGAGCCAGGGCATGGGCGATGAGTCGCAGAGCCACTGATGACTCTGCGTTCCTTACTTATAAGGAATTTAAAGCTGAGCTAAAGCTCAACTTTGAAGCTCCAGAAATGGAGCTAAGTAGTCGGCAGGAGTTTATGGAACTCCGGCAAGGTATGCTTTACCTTCAAGCTTACGCTCAGAAGACGCAGTATTTGCTGTCAAATATTGTGTATGAGCCGGTGCCCCCTGCTATGCAGGTCACTGGCTTCATGAAGGGACTCAATGATGGTCCCGTCAAACAGAGTCTCTATCGGCACCCGCCAGATACTCTGAGGGATGCCATTGATATGAGCATCCGTGGGGAGTTCAGCATTCTATCAGCGTCATCGCATGCTGGGTACAGCCGAAGGGCTCAACAGCCCTTCGCTTTTGACATGCCGCAACGGCATGTCAACAATCAGCAGTCAGGCAGACGAAGCTCACACTTCGTCTCAAGAAACAGCCACCCGCGCCAGAGCATGGGCGGTGGAGGTACAGAGCCGATGGACCTATCGGTCGCGGTTGCTTCGAACACGAAGCAACCGAAATTTAAGAAGAATATTCGCTGCAATAGATGCGCGAAAATGGGGCATTTTGCCCATGAGTGTATGGCACCGCGTCCGGTGCCACGCAGTCAGCGGACGGAACCGTCCGCTGCACGGCGACACCAACAGGGACATCACCCTGTTGGTGCAAAAAACGAGAATCGCCAGTAGGGTCGGGGCGCCCTACTGGGAATGTTATCCCACATGCCGACATAGGGCATGTGAGGGTGATAGCCCCAGACGGGACTATGTCCTGTCAAAAGGTACAGGGTGATGGTAAGCCTCTTATCACCCTGGAGGTTAAGCCGGACGGGAGCGATGTCCCCATGCGAGCTTTGTTTGACACAGGAGCGTCAAAAAATTTTGTTAGAACTCAGAGTCTAACGCTGTTGAGCTTCGTGGAGGTAGAGACCCCACGAAGTATGTTGTCAGTCCGGTTAGCAACAGGTGCAACCGTGACTATTCCAAAGCGTGTGATTAAAACACGCTTCGAGTTGAATGAACTGTCATTCGAGGATGAATTCATCGTCCTCGATTTAGATGACAAGTTCGATGTGATACTTGGAATCCCATGGATGTCCAAGTTTAAACCTTCGATCGACTGGGTTAACCTATCGATCGACTGCGGCGGACGCACAGGATCTGATCACCCTGTGTGTAATCCGGCTGTATCAGAGGATACAACCGCAGCGTCATACAGTCTGGTGGATAGCGCTGGCACCACCAGGTCTGTTCTGACACGATCAACGGAAGGTACCTCCGCTGGTGAGAGTCCAGAGGGACTACCACACGCAACAGAAGAGTCGTTGCGTGTTGGAGAGAAACATTCCACGGGTGATAAAGACCACCGTGAGAATGAAGTTATATCCACGGTGGGAAACACCCACCATGAGAATGAAGTGATATCCACGGTGGGAAACACCCACCGTGAGAATAAAATAGTATCCACAGTGGGAAACACCCACTGTGCGACCGAAGGTTCCAACACGACGAAAGAATTCCGTGTTGATGAGAGTGAACTCACGATCGAGTGCAATCGTGAGCACAACTCCGTGGTGGCCAGTGCCCACCACGTTGCGTTAGCCATGCACACGGGTGATAAAGACCACCGTGTCGCAGAACAGGCGGCCGATCGGACGAGCACATCTGATCGCCAAGAAAATTCCATGGTAGGCAGTGGCCACCATGATGATGAGTATTCGCACACGGTGAATCGTAATCACCGTGTAGCAGTCAATCAGACGAGTGCGTCTTATTGCATGGACAATTCCGTCGAGACGATCAACGTCTTGACGAAAACGGAGACCGCATTAGCTACCCAGTCTCTGTTAATGGAACACCCTCCGAAAGAAGGTTCGGAGGTGATGACTCTTCCAGCGCTAAGCTGGAAGAAGTTTATGAGAAACTTGCACGATGGTCAGATCGAACAGATCTGTATTATCGTAGCAACAGATGATGTAGTGGATATTCGTGAACGAATATCCACCTTACAAGTGGAAAACGTTGGGAAAGAGGTTCCCAATGATCAAACCAACGTTCAGCGCTTTGAAGCGCAGAGCTGGGAGTCGCTTAAAGCGAGCTCCCCATTTTATGAGGTACTTCGGGAATACGCTGACGTATTCCCAGAAGAAGTACCTAGCGAGCTCCCTAAGGATAAGGGAACTCGTCATGAGATTGACCTCGTGCCAGGCACGAAGTATTGAGTTACGCGGCAATGGCCGTTGCCACGTGATCAGGTAAAAGCGATCGAAGATTTCTTCGAAGCTCGTCGTAGATCAGGTCAAGTGCGGGAGTCTACCTCACCGCACTCTACCCCCACCTTTTGTGTGAAGAAGTCCACAGGTGGGTGGAGAATCGTTCACGCTTACAACAAGCAGAAAGCAGCGACGGTACCGGCACAGACACCGATACCGCGGAAGGATGTCATCATAGATGGCATGTGCGGGAGCACCATCTTTAGTGCTCTCGATCTAAGAGATGGATTTTATCAAATCCTAATGCGTGATAAGGATATCCCTCTCACGGCGGTAAGCACCCCAAGCGACATGCTTTGGGAGTGGCTTGTTATGCCGCAGGGGCTTTGAAATGCCCCTGCTACGTTTAAAGATGCGTAACGCATCTATTACGCCCGGTGCGAGAATTCGAACCGAGTTATTTCGATGACGTGTTCATCCATAGTAAGGGTGAACACGATAAAAGCGATGTAGATGTCCATAGGGAGCATCTACGTCGAGTGTTGGAGCTTATGCGTAAACATAAGCTCTATGCAAATCTGAAGAAGTGCACCTTTGGTGCACCTGAGATACCTGTTCTTGGATGCTTTGTGGGCAAGAACGGGGTGCGTCCTGATCCAGAAAAGATCAGGGTGATCGTTGAATGGCCTACGCCAAAAAACGTTAAGGAACTTCGAAAGTTCCTTGGGTTGGCAACATATTTGCACAAGTATTCGTGCAACTATGCTGGGTTTATACGGCCTCTTTCTCAATTACTTAAGAAAGATGTCGAATGGAATTGGTATACCCAATGTCAAGATGCTTTTGATGCAGTCAAGCAAAGCTTGACTGAAGCGCCTGTCTTGGCTATAGCCGATAACGAGCGTCCGTTCCACGTCGTTTGCGACGCGAGCGATTTCAATATCGGCTGTGCTTTGATGCAGCGTGATCACGATGATTGTGATCGCGTAATCTGCTATCAATCGCGTCAGTTGCGCCCAGCCGAGCGCAACTATCCAGTGCATGACAAGGAACTCCTTGCCATGAAGTACGCACTGGCTAAGTTTCGGATCTATCTATTGGGAGATAGACCGTTTGTGGTTTACACGGACCATGCGTCGCTACGCACGGCCGTGAATTCACCACACATTTCTCAAAGGATGGCTCGATGGCTGTCATTCTTTGCTGAGTATAACTTTACGTTTGAATACAAACCCGGAAAGTTGAACGTGATAGCGCATCCGCTATCACGAAGGCCCGATTACGAGACGAAACCGTCCGTAACCGAAGGTGCCAGTGCAAACGCGATCCGTTGCACTGCTTTGTCGTCGTCAATTATACGACAAGTACGCGAGGCGTACAAAACAGACAAGGAGACACGTCTGTTGATTGATTACTTACGTAATCAATCAAGTGAGAAACGCGACGAACTCCCAGAGTTCCTCCGCTCTTTCGTGCATCGTTATCGACTGCACGATGGTCTGCTGCTTTACAGCACAGACCAAAAAGATGAAAGTCGCATCGTCGTTCCAAACGACGATGATATCAACATCAAATTATGTTTGAGTATCATGATGCACCAATTTCGGGGCATCAAGGTCGAGAGAAGACATACGCTTCTCTCGCACGTGACTTTACTGGCGAAACCAGTACAAGTGGGTACGCAAATACGTACGCGCTTGCGAGATTTGCCAGCGCGTTAAGCCTGCGCAGTCTGCACAGGCTCCGCTGCAATCTCTGCCGGTTCCGACAGAGTGTTGGAAGTCCATTTCAAAGGACTTCGTATTCGGTCTTCCACCCGACAATAGTCGGAAGACTGGAATAGTGGTCTTTGTAGACCGTTTCAGTAAGATGGTACATCTTACTGCAGTATCAGCGAACGTAACCGCCGCTCAAACAGCGCGGATATTCGGTGATACGGTATTCCGTTTGCACGGAATGCCGGAAGACATTGTCTCGGATAGAGATCCGAGATTTACAGGACGTTTCTGGCAAGAAACGTTCTCATTGTTGGTAACCCAGTTGAAGATGTCAACTGCGGACCATCCGGAAACGGATGGGAAGACGGAATGGGTTAACCGCGTTCTCGGAGACATGTTGCGATCATACGCACATTCCTTTGAACAGTGGAGTGACTACCTGTCACTCACTGAATTTTCAATTAACAATTCGGTGCATGATTCAACTGAGCATACACCGTTCTACGTGAATGCCTTAAGACATCCACGAACCCCAGCTTTACTTGGCGGTACTCCAAATCTAAGTGGGGGAGGGACCCGCTCAAATTTTGAGCGAGCCAATGCGCGAATTGCGACTGCAACTTGTGAACAAAACGATGGCCCTTCTACTGAAAATACAGTAGAAGCGGAAGAAGCTTCAATTAAAACTGAAGCTGCATACGATGAATATGTGTCTGCAGAAATGGCTGCAGAAAAAGAGGACAATGCACCTACTGATGATAAAGCAGTAGATGAATTCGTATTACAGCGCCAGCTGTAATACGCTATGTAAAGGATGCACTTGCCTCTGCTTTTGATAAGCAGAAGCAAAATGCAGACAAACAAGGAAGGAAGAACAAAAACTCCTTTCTGAAAGGTGAATTGGTATTATTAAGTACTACCAATTTTCCTACACATGCAATAAGCAACTTCCCTACACGGAAGTTGCTTCCTAAGTACATTGGACCTTTCAAGGTACAATAGATTTGGGGGGATGCCTATACCTTAGACATTCCCACAGCAATGCGGATTCACCCAACATTCTATGTTGGGCGGCTCAAGCCGTATCACTCGTCTTCGTCTTACGACGAGACGCAGAACCACGGAAGATACCGTGCTTCTCCAAGTCTCCCAAGAGAGACTTGTAATCGGCTTCCAGCCGTTGGTGAGCAGAGCGGAGAGTCGTTACCTCCGCCTTCGACTGCTCAAGATCAGCCGTGCGCCGATCGAGCTCTCCCTTATAGCGGGAAAGATCAATATACAGAAGATCATTCTTCTGCTGGAGGGCAGTGTGCGCCCCGAGGATGTCGCGGACATCCCCGCGAAGAGACCGATATGTCTTCACAGAGTGAGACATATCGATGCTCAAGGAAGAACAACCTTCCTCGATCTTGCGGAGCAAAGAACCATGCTCCGCAACAACAACGGCGAGGGAATTCTCAACCTCCGCCGCCCCTAATCTATAATCAGTGTAATAAGCGATACATTCTAGAGCGCTTGATCTAGAAACGCTCGGTTCCTTCGAAGAAGGCGTAGCGTACCGAGTACTTAGTACGCTGGCATGGTTACCCCTAAGAGTTCGACTCTTGGGAGCCGATTGAGGTTCTGAGGGCCGACGCCCCAGACCTTTTGACTGAGTTTGAGAAGAAGTCTCAAACTCATAATGCGAAGTAGCCACAACAGTAGGTGTTGATGCATTCAAGGTATCAATTAAACCCTTAATTTCGGCGGGTACGGAAAAGCCACCGTACCCCGCAACTCCTCCTCTGACAGACGAGGAGCGCCCTGCGTACACCGCGGGCAAACGAGGTGAGAAGGGACACCACACTTTAACCCTTCTTTGACGCAAGCAAAATGGATGTATTCCATTTTACCTGTTCGTGAGTGCTTTAAAAAGCGCTCGCGCATTACGTAAACTTTATCCACGTAATCATCTGGGCTTTTGTTGTAGTTGTCAACAAAAGCATTCCAACTCTGAGTCAGGGCGTCTTTATCGTCCCTGTTCTTCCTTGACCCTTTCCGGCTCGAATAATATCGAACCTGGAAAAAGAGGTCAATAAAGTACAGACGTCTATCGTCTGTACTCCGATCGAATCGACGTGACTGGATGTCTTCGCAGTCATCCAGCACGTTGATATCGAATAACGCATACTGGCAGTCCTGTTTACGGTGACCGCCACTGTTGGGGGGAAAAGGTCCAAAACCCCACTTTGTACGGAACATGTGGTTCCGTACGATGATACTCTTCAGAAGCGGCAGGCGCCGCTTCTGTTCGAGCTCTTTTAGCAGGCGGAGAACCGCCTGCTTCAACACCACGCGCCGGGGTTAAATCACCCCGACTTGGAGAAGTACTTGGTCCAGGTGGGGCTCTGCGTTCCCGCAACCACCTGTGATAATCATTGTCGCTGTCATAGCTGACAGCGACACCAGAGTCGTCATCGCTGTTAGGCGATGAGCACCTAGCGAGTTTCGACTCGCTAGATCCTTTAGTGGTGACATCTGTATCCCCATCACTTTGTTCGGACTCAGAACTCCCGAACATGGCCCTCTTGGCAACACGCCATTCGGAAGTTGCCATCGTATGAGATGTTGCATTAGCAACATCTCCCTGTTTCTTGTCAGATGCCGCCTTAGCAGCATCTGTGGTCGAAGAAGGTACGTCTTCCGACCTTTGCGTAGTTGACGCTGCTAATGCAGCGTCACTGTTGTCACTCAACACCTCAGCACCTAGTCTGAGGCGGAGGAAGAAGCTCCTTCATTGTTTTCAGCAGCGCTCTTTAGAGCGCTGCCGCCGTGTGTCTTGGCCATCGAGTCGATGGTCAATCAGTTGGTGAATGAGAAATTCTGACCAACAAGTGCCACCAATGATTGGCCAAAATAAGAGTTATTATTGGCCAACCACCTTAAGTGGGGGGTGATGTAATGGGGTGCCATTACATAATTGATATTCAACTTAGAATATCACAGTTTAATTTCAGACGCGTTGTCTGAAATTTAAATAAGAGATTATAAGTTATTATAACCTAAGAAGCAAAAAGTCGATTCGGTATAAATACCGAATCTTGCAGGTTAACTAATAGTACAGTTAGTTAAAGACTTGATATTATTATATTAATTAGTTAGTTACTATACTATTAGCCTCTAAACCACCCATTAAATAAACACTCTTAATTTTGCGTTCTAGAACATAAGTGAATATTAATATATTTACTTTTATTATAGGATTAGTTGTTACCAACTAATCCTGCCCTAATTGTATTGCGCGCTTCCTCGCAAAATACAGTGTAAGCCTGTAACAGGATCAGTGCTGTTACAGTGTCAAACCTCGGGTTAACCAGAAAAATAAAAGTACTTTTTACCCCGAGTTATCTGTACAAATAATTTGAACCTGGGGTTACCCTTATCGTTCCTTACAAACCTTGAGTGCCCATCCTATAAGACGGGGGGGGGGATTAACTGTTATCGGTGCTGGCGTACACGGTGGTGTAAACAACCGCGGAACAGAACACCCTGAGAACCTCACAACCACACACAACCATACAACCATGACACGTCCGAAAGAGACGGTGGCCGGAACCCCGGCGTCAGGTGAAGCCAAAGTTAGCAAAGAATCAGCGGTGTGCTTCAAAATAGAACACTTTTACTTCATGCTGCAGTTGTTTAGTTTTCGGGTTCGATTACTCCGAGTTGTCCGGTTCGATTACTCTAATCGTATCGGTCACCTACGGAGGCGACCGATAACTTTTATAGGTACAAATAATTCTAATCGAACCCCGTCTAATCGTATTAGAACCCCCGGTTTATCGACTAAAAATTTCTGAGGTTTGACACCCCCGATTGGATGACTACCAAAACCCCGACAAATCGATTTGACAAAAGTATTTTGTCCACCGAGGACAAAACAAATTCATCCGTGAGGTTAAATTTGATGAGACCAAGTTTTCGTCTCCACAAATTTATGCATGGACAACCGCGCACCACCGGCGGACGCATTCAAAAATTGTCATCAACGTCACGTCATACCACTCCTTCATATTATTTATATTGTCAGTGTATAGACCTTACTGTATTTTCCATAGTCTTCTATTGAGCTGTACATTCGGGGCCCATTGGACATGGTTGTCAGTATAGTTGCATCATACTTCTTTGTTTACATTTCTAGGCCTGATGGGCCTAGCCCCTTTATAAATAACTGGTAGTGGTTGCGTCAAGAAGAATCCAATAGATAGAATATAGAGCCCAATAGACAAAATATCGATTCCACAAGAGCATTTTAGTTGACAGTTCGACTCAGCACCTTGTAAACGAGAGACATGGCGCCAAAACAGAGATGGCAGAATTTTATCAAGAAAGAAGTCTACAGTCTCTTGGATATTGTCGAAACTGTGAAGCCGCTTGGGCAGTTTGACTGGGAAAGAGTCGCAACACGCTATAAAAACGGGGAACAGGAGGAGACGCACCGCACTGGTGAGGCCCTTAAAGATAAATTTCGACGCCTTAAAAACGGCGAGGGGGCATACGGTGTTGACCGTTCCAAAGAGCTGCAAAAGGATCTCGAGAACGAAGCTGAAGTCGGCGAAAGTAACGACGCTCCGGCGATGAGCCTTATGTCTGAGTTAAACATTTTAATTATGCTGGATGCGGTGGAAGACGTACTCCCGGCAAACGAAACAGAATGGTAAAACGTCGCCGAGAAATTCAATGACTGTCGCGAAGCTGACTCGCTTGCTGCCTCCACTACAACTATGAAAAGAATGTATTTATCGCTTGCAATCGTTCCCAAGCCCACGGGATATGCGGACTGCCCCGAATCAGTTCGTCGCGCGAAAAGAGCTAGATGGAATATCGGGGTAAAACCTGCGGCTAGCGACGACATTCCTCCAACCGACGAAGTTGGCGCTAACGAAGAGGGAAATCAGATTCGGAACTTGATAGCTTTACTGGAGGGAATGAGAGAGATGAGGCGGATGATAGGGTAATGAAGGGGGATGCGGGTGGGAGCGAGGTTGGAGCGGTGAGGAGCGTTGATGCGGCCGAGGTTTTGGGCAATGCCGATATCCAAGATGCGATGTTGCCACTAGGGCAAAGAACATGAAAAGGAAGTTTCGGCAACTCCAGCTCGCCAGAAAGGCCTGAGTGGACAAAATACACCGGTGAAGCCGACTATTTCTGCTGCGGCACTTCAACGGGGCAACCTAGACCGGGCAATATCAAAACTTGCGGATGTCGGGACAATCCAACCGACCGAAACGCAGTCCCAGCGATCCATGTTATATTTATTCATGATGCAGATGCAAAGCGACAAAGAATCCAGAGAGGAAGAGATGGAGCGGCGGTCGGAGGAGAGGCGAGAGGCAGAAAGGCGGGAGGACAGCGAGAGGTGGGAACTTGTACGACGGGAGGAAAGAGGGCGACGGGAAGAGGACCGCAGAGAACGCGAAGCTCAGCGTACCCACGATCGCCAAATACAAATGTAAATGATGGCCATGTTGTTTCAGAAATCATGATGCTGATTTATCAGAACGACCAGATTTCGAAGTAAAGAAAAACATACAAACGGAACTAGAAACAGAAATCATGACATAGGAAATAATAGAATGAAGGACGTGGTAAAAGGGCAACTTAAAATTAACGAGAAAAGATGTTTCGAATTTGACTGATGTTGGTAAAGCGGACGCGGTAATTATAAAGTCGATGAATATTAAATAACCGGCGGCTACGAATTTCGGGATCAAACGGCAATGGTAGAAGGAGCTGGCGGAAACATTTCTCTACGGCCCCCATTCCCCACTCCGCTGCTTGTCGTATGGATGTAACGGCATTATTGATCGCCGTGATGGTGTGCTCATCGCCACCTCGAGCCACTACGCGTTGCAAAATTCACCTTTTTTTCGAAGGCGTTGAGATCCGTCCTTGCATGGTTCCCGTCACTGGGAAGGCGGAATCGGCTAAGACGCCGAAGGTTTGCAAAGTCAGCTGGGCATCGCGCAGGTTATCGCGAAATACGCGACTGGCTTTTACGTCATTCCACGATCGGGGACAGTTGTGTTTCATCCAAAATATGCAACCGTCCGCACCAAATGCAATTGTAGCTGTGAAAAAGGGCTGTTATTGTGCGAATGGAGCACGTAACGAGGACAGAGTGCAGCCAACCGTTGTACATTGCATTTTGTAAATCTGGATGGCTTGGTTGGGCAACCCGGTAGTTTTACCGTCAATGAAGCCAAACTTTTTAGTGACCAGGGGATCCCTCTCCGCGATCCACGCCGCCCATTGCTTTTTTTCCTGCTCGGAAGGCCACCTGATTGCGCTTTCTGGCATCTCTTCCAAAGCTTTATCCAAAGCCTTTTCGGCTATAGAAGCACACGCGAGGTAGTGGATGGCGGGCACCGAATAGGTTGCACAAGGTTTTACGTCTGAGGTGCTTGCATAATAGTGCAATAGGAGTCCCAGAACACTTCGCTTTTCCGCCAGACGCGAGGGGCGCCCCAATCGCCTTGGGCCCGAACGTACAACGTAATATTGCGAGAACCATCGTGCCAGATTATCGAAAGCACCTCGCGTCAAGCCAACGGTATTTAGGAATTCTCGGTCGCCACCGTCTCTGTATAAAGTGTGCCACGGTGATGCGCGGGCCAGAACCAAAGCAGAAGAAGTCAAGTAATGACGCTCTCTTATTGAGCCCCGAAGACGCAGTAGTATAAGCGTCAATAGGCGCAACTTCTACTGTTGGCTCAGATCATTCCTCTCGAGCATTTTTCGCTCCTCCTCGGTGAGCGCCAAGGTCGCGATCAAGTGCTTGAGCTTCATGATCAATAAGGTTTTGGTGGCCAAATGACTACAAATATTTTGCGGTGAAAAATGAGAGTACGTTTTCTCAACTTAAGGTTTTGGTGGTCAACCTACTTATTAATATTTATTTTGTGGTGACAAATCAGATTTGTCAGGGGCGGACAAAAACTATTTGTTTTCTTTGTTTATCCGGGTTTTGGTAGTCATCCATTGCATAAGTTCTTTTAGGCAGGACTAAAATAAATAATTAGGTATATTAACTTTCTTAAATATGGGTTTATTAGGGGGTTTCAAAGTTAGATTTAGAATATTTCACAGATGATTTTGCAGAAAATCCAATTGTCCAACTGGAAGCGTTCTGCAAGTGGCTAACGTTGAAGCCCCCAGTCCCCACTCCTGCCGATCGGAAGTAAACAACCAATCAGATAGCGCGTTCTCGTCACTCACCATTGACACAATCACACTCCACCCAGACTCACTTTTCGCAACTAACGATCCGAAACCTCGCCAAAAATTTCTGCACGCGTTAGCTTACTGCGCACTTTGGACCGCTACGCGATGTCACTTATTAGGCTCTCGGTCCTGGATTACGTCTTTTGGTGAAAGTGAAGATGACGCGTTGTTGCGTTTTGCTTTCTGCAAATTCTTATGCAAGCCCGAGGCATTCAGGAAATTCTACTTTCTGCAAATTTTGCAGATCGCTCTGATCGGCCGGATTTTTCTGCAAAATCTTCTGAATATAACTTTGAAACCCCCTAATATAGAAAATTATTATATTTGCTTCTTACCTATTGTCGAGCCATCTGGATATTCAATTACATCAGTGGCCACGACCACACGCATATCGCGATTATTGCGTTGAAGACGTCGGGCTTTAAATGCAGTCTAGCGAATGTACGATGAACGCCATGGACGATCTTCTGACGGAGGGTCCAGTACTTTCAGATTCCGTGCGTCCATAATATTGTCGTTCATGATACAACATCGCTGTAGCAGCATATACGTAAGCACATTAGTCACTAGATTGATCAACAGTATCCTTGAAAACTTCAACGTCTTGACTCTACATGTAGATCAGGACATGTCGGTCTACAGGACGAGTGTGTGCGTCCTCTGTCGTCAGGGTGTAGTCCCGTCTTTAATGCTCCGTCATTATGAAGATAAGGAGAGGTGTAAAAAATGTTCTTGACATCTCGAACTAAAAAAATCACTATGCCCGATGCGTATAACATATATATTGTGAAAGTTATTTGTCCATACCGAAATAATCTATTAAAGGTTGGGACAACGCGGGTGTACATATGTAGTTAAATAAGAAAAATCTCAAGCCACGCACATAAGGCGCGCTTAAAACCAGGAATGAGGGGAGTTGGATGCACTTTATTTTCCCTGCAATTTATTTTCCCTATCAATGCAGATGCAATGTTTTCAATTGTCTTCATGGGCGACTTTATCATCCCTTGTAAGTTCTGTATTCCCAATCGGATTGTCTTCAATTCATTGGTCTTTATGGCTTTTCTATGTCCGTATGTTTACCTCTTGTGAAGAAGCTTCGTTTTCTATAGTCGAAAGTAGTCTCTTGTCTAAGCCCACGGGTTCCACATCCAACCGCTAGCGGCCAAACACGGTTGGAAGTGAAACCCGTGGGCTTAGACACGATTGCTTTCAGACCCGTCCATTTTTCGCCAAGGATGGCACGAAAACCGTCTCGTCGTTGAGAAATCCAACATTGTCATTAATCACAAGGTGTGCATGGGTTGGATATGGTTGGGTTAGAGACTCTCGAGCCTGCACAGAATAGTTTGGATCCGTTGTGCTTCCACTACTGGAGTGAAAAAGTGCATCACTTTTATACTAAAACACACACGTTCGCTATCCGCTTGTGGGGTCTCGAGGAAGCGTCGCAGCAAGTGGAGAATCGCTTGACCGTCCATTCTAACGTCGACATTACATCCGAGCAAGAACAGTGGTCTCCAGTTGTTTGAGGACAAACCATTTGGTATGTTCGATATCTTAGCGTGGAATCGCATGATGCAATCCACCAGTGACGAGGATTTTTTCAACAATCTTTTTTTTTCTGGGAATAAAGCCGTGGGTGGACTCTCTCGCCGAATAAGAGCGTTGATACAGTCAACGAGTACCTCCCGCCATCGAAAGACTCGTTTTCTGAAGCGCAGCAACTAAATTAGTTGGATCGGTCGACAAGATCACTGCTGAAGCAACCGCTTGCAGAAATGGATCGAGTATATTTAGAGAGCGCTAAAATAAACGGAGGCTGCAACTAAAAACTGGAGACCGCATGCGTCGGATGCCCCGATATCATTGATTTTCCCCCTGGACGTCTTATGTTTGCTAATATATATATATATATATATATATAGCCCTCCTAGTTTCAAAACCACATGATTTGCTGCCATTATAGATGCCGTTGGAATATTGCACCGCTATGTCATTTATTTAGGAGCTCTCACTCGTCAAGATCAACGTTGCGGCTTGCACTACTGAGCTAGTACTATGTGAATTAGCGGCATTTTCTTTTACTGCTGCAACAAGAATGGTTAACCCGGTAATTCCATGATTTTAATGACGAAAATTATTAGATTGCTAACGTTGTCACTCCTGCTCCCATACTCTTTGCTGTTGAACCGCACTTTCGTGCGGAAGATGGAGATGGTATTTAACTGCAACGACGTTGAAGCACTTGACTCAGGGTTAGTATTCTACGTGTTTTATATCAGCATTCTTTTTGGCATATTTTGGGATCCAGGGCCACCACCGCGATACGATGTTGGTCTATCGATGGGGCTCAGACCATGCAACACACTAACCTTCCATTTCCTTGCGAGACCCAAACTGAATTTCACAGTCGACATCTCCATAACCGCGGCAAACGTCAACTTGTAGTCCACCCCGAAATGCTGCTCGTTTCCGCAGGCGACTAATCTCGCCTTGAATCTCTCCAGATCCCCGTTTGCATCTGTCTTCGTCTTGAAGACCCACTTAGTATGCAGTGGCCTTGCATACTCCGGCTTGTGCACGACATCCTACACTTGGTTATCTTCTAATGCTGTAATTTCGTCCTCGATCGCCGCCATCCACTGCTCCTTGTTTGCGCAGTTAACTGCATCTCGGAAGTTTTTTGGATCACCTTCAATGGCCATATTAACTTCGTGTCTTGAATCTTCTTGGCTTTCCTTGTCTTCTTTATCCTCGGCAGCCCTTTGCTCCGCATACCCGCGTGTCATGTGCATGTTACGCAACCACCGGGCCTTTTTCTTGTGTTTAGCCTTCCCGGCGCGCCCTTCTTTTGTATTTCCGTCCTTTAAAGTATCTGCACTGGCGTCCTTTCTGCTAACGTCCTTCCACCTCCTTATAACACTCTATTTCCATTTTCATTCGTGATTCCATTTCCATTATCCGAGAAAAGGTCCGTCAATTGCTGGTTTTATTTAGCGTTTCCACTTTTCTGACGTGCTGCGTCACTGTTACCTTGTTATCTCGCTTGAGATACACCTTGTAACCCTTCGTTTCCTCGCTCTTCCCAATGATTATTCCTACTTGTGCCCTATGCGCCAATGCATTTTGTCCCTGGGTTCCTGTACACTGTACACGGGGAACCAAGCGTCACAATGTCTCCAAAATTAGGCTTAACTCCAGTCAGCAATTCTAGCGGCGACATTTTCTTCGTGTTCGCACTAATAGACGTCCTGTTCAATACATACGCCGCGTACTCTGCTGCGTCTCCCCAAAAAGATATGTTCAATCCGCTAGCAAATAACATGCATCAGGCCATGTTCATCACGGTCCGATGCATGCGCTCTGCTTTTCCGTTACTCACCGGGTTGCCCGCCTCTCTAAACTGTCTTGAAATCCCGGTACTCCTGCAAAAGTAATCCAGCGTCTTGTATTCAACACCTCCATCAGTTCTTAGAACGTGAATCTTGCAGTCAAATCTCCTCTCGAAAAAAGCCGAGAAATGCTCGATTTTTTTAGTTGCCAAATCCTTGGGTTTTGACACAAATATCCGCACGTAGTTGATTTATAATCGATAAAATTTATCAGGTACATATTCCCCATTCTGTCCCTCGGGGTTATCGGCCCCTTGAGGTCCAAACAGATGACGCCGCCAGTTCTGCCAATCGGCGCGTGCTCCCCTGTTTCCTTTTATGACTGCTTGTTCTTGACTTGTTCCCCTTGTGTACACGTTACACAATTTCTGCACGTAAAGTCAGTGATTTTTTTATCCCGTACATAGGGTCCCTTGCCAGTGCGATAATCGTGTCGTAGTTCAAATACTCCATCCTAGAGTATAATTGCATGAGCGTTCCACTCTGGACATCATTGTTCAGCCAAAAAATCATTTTCGCTCGATTCTACGACAGCCATCACCATATTTTCAAAACTTGACCTTGAACGGTCAACACTTCCTTCGATCGTGAGCACATTATTGCTCATTTGCACGTGAACAATGCCCTTTTCGGTGTCTCGAGTCACCATGGCCCGTTTTCCCTCTACATACGACAAAACACAACCTTATTTCTCCAGAACTCCATTCGAAAGAATATTTCGTGTCAGACTTTCCACAAAAAGTATTCGTAATCTTTAGGAGTGTCTCCTTCTTTTCACACATCACGTAAATGTATAGAGATACTTTCATGTTAATTTCCAATCTCTGACCATCCGCTTGGTAACATACTCCAACACAGCTTCTGTAGCAGGTGCGTACACGCACGGTGCGGCTAGCGCACACAGGAATACTTTCCTTAAGCGGCGATACGCCGCTACTTAGTCGATACGCCGCTACTTAGTCGATACGCCCTTATATAAGGGCTTAGTAAGAGATCGCTCTCTTACTCGGGGCCAAGATTCCCTTGATTTACTGTTAGTAAAGACTAACGCCTTGATACAAGGCTTCCCTTCGAAAGGGGTTAGCTAAGGGAGGTACCCCCTTTGACTACAACACTCACTGCGCGCGCGACCGGTCTGGGTCGTGCGCCTAGCAGTATAAGAGTATTTTGTAAACTGATTTTTATTTAATATGTAATTAGCCTAAATTAATTAAACTAATGTAAACTATATGTAATACTAAGTAGAACTTACTCAATTCGTACCTAGACGAAATGTAATGTACACCACCTGTGTACCAACACGTGGCAGGCTGACACGCATCCACCAAGGGCTCCTTCCCTGATTGGTTAAAATAACCAATATGTCCGAACATTTCGGACTGGTCAATACTTGACCTTAACCGTTGTGTACTTATGTACACCAACGTAACCAAATGCAACCCTGTTACAGCTTCAACATCCTTCAAACAACTTAAATCATGCGTGAGGTGCATGCTTGCACCACTGTACACAATCCATGTGTCTTATCTCGCTTCACTACCTGACTTTGCCACTTTCAACACAAAATCTTCTTTTTTCGGCCTTCTTTTTGGACAATTCGACTTGAAATGCCCTTCCTCGTCGCACGCAAAACATCCTTTTTTCTGTGATTTTGTGCCCCCTTGCTGACACCAAATTCACCTTGCCTCCTTGATACCCTCTCGGGACCTAGTTATCGAACTCCACGGCTTGGGCAAACTGGCACAGCTCCTCCTCCTGTCTTAAGTAGTCCGGTCGCGTGTGATCGTATTTGTAGATGATTATTTGCCTCATCTACGGTGCGGCGTGATAAATCACGTTGTTTAGCACCGATAATTCACAATTTGACCCACGGCTTCGGCAATTACAGTCAAGTATAGGTAATGATCCGAACACCACTTTCCAGCACTCTTTTTAGCCGTAAGAAGCTTGATACCTTGTGCCGGCGAGATCTGAACGTTGAAAACCAACAAAATTTTATCTATCACGTACCAAAGAGGCTGTTGTTTTTGCATCCACCACACTTCCACCTGCCGATTATAGTATAACTCTGCCGGGCCCGCCCAATTATGGCCCAGCAGATCAACTTCACATTCTCAGGTCATTGATAGCCACATTCTTCTTCTGCGAGACTGATCTGTCACAAAACCTTTCGCCCCCAGGATTTAAAACCTGTGTCGAGGCCTTTATAAGTCTTTGACCCGTCAAATGCTCTTATCTGCAGCTTTTTCTTTCGGCGATGGGGTCCTTACCGCACCAAACGCTTTCCCCACACCATTACCTTGCCCCGCGTGCACATTGGGGGTGGCAATTTGGATCTCCCGCTGCTCATACGGGCTTCCAGTCCCCCACTCCTTCCGCTTGAGAAATCATCCTTTCCAGTGTGGCATATCTCCTCAAAGCTCTGTATTCCTTGCAATCCAGTGACGAATGCCCTTTTTTCTTCCGCGCTGTCGCCTAAAGAAGCCATGCTCATCTTCGTATGTTCCTTAGGCGCGTGCACAACGTTTCTATCCCGAGCTTACTCGCCCTTAGAAACCTAGATCTTATCCAACCGATCCGTGATAGATGCCAACATTTAAATCATCCCTGACTCCAAATTCTTCACGTCCGGCTTGGAGTTTTCTTCCAAGCCGATCCGATCAACATTTTGGCTCATAACCTGTTCGGATTTCTGCACATCCGTCATGCCCACCGTTATATGATATTTCCATGTAATGCGTACTATAAGCGTGACTCCAAGTAAGGTGTACGATAAACGAAAAATGACGAACTTTATTCCACGTAATTATATCCACAAGCGAAATCTCCACAGAATAGCGTGACCAGACCAGTTCCGTACTCCACAAAACAAACCTTTTCCACTTTGTGACAACGAGAGAAATAATGTACTTAGGTATGCTGTGTACTTGCGCACTACAGTTAAAATTCTGAAGAGACTATATTAGAGTTATGTATAAACTTAATATAACAATATATACAGATGAATTTGGGTAACACCCAAATTCATTTTGGGTGTTACCCAATTCCCTTTTACTGAAAAGTCGCTATTACCCAAATGCGTCCGACCCATGGCGCGGCCGAAATGCGGGTCCTTTCAGCAATTGGCTGTCCAAAGCGCGGGCGCCAGATATTGTGCTAATGTTGCTGATGATCGACGAGAAATCGGACAAGATTTTCGCTTCACCGAACTGCATTCAAAAGAAAATGCCCATACAAAACACACCTGACATTGATCGATGAGTATTTTTTAGGGCAAGCTACTCCGATGAGGCTTTTCTACAAATACTTCTAGCAGAGAGAAAGCAGCTGTTGGAAGCGCGTGTACCCATCTTGTGTTTTGCGTCTATCCGAGATGATGAAACCCCATTGGCTAAAATGGGTGAATACATTTGGGGTTACTTTTAGTATGATTTTATTTTAAGGTAAATTTACATAATACACTTTTCATTTCTACCCCTCATATAAACATAGCTGAAACCTCTACAGCGTGGCAAGCGTCGAGCAGTTACTATCTCCAGCGAAAGATCCTACCCGGTCAAAAGTTTTCAGGCAGGTAGTTTAATATATATTAAGTGGAAAATATACTTTAAGTTGTTTTCTAACAATGGCCACGTACGTACCTGGAAAAGGGCATGGGTCGATTGTCCAGCCACCATGTGCAAAAAAACGCGGAAGACGAATCTCAATATCAAAACAAGGAGACCTTGAAACTTTTTTTATGATACTTGTACCAGTATAGGATTTTCACCGATTTGGGACTGGAGGAGCCGGGTTTTATCCCTGGGTTGAACTGTTCCCAGGGAAAGGAAACAAAAATCCGCGATCTGTTAAAGAGAGGGAAAAGATTCGCGAATAGACCGTGTTGGTGGCGTAATTTGCTCGGACCTTACAGGACCGATTACGCCGAAGGATCGTCTTGAAAATAGATATATGATCAACTTTGTTGATCATAAATCTAACTAAGCACGATTTTTGTTGGCTAAAACTAAATATATTGCTGACAAAAAATTCGAGTATTTTTTGGCGTTCTTCGAGCGGCTGTTAAACTGCAAAGTGCATATACTTCGTACCGATGGTGGGTACGAGTATTAAAATCTTGATGGTCTTTTCGTGCAGACTGGTGTTGAGCGGCAAATCGGTGAAGCCAAAAACCAGTCAAGAATGGAAAAGCTGAACGGATGCACCGCACATTGATAAATATCGCAAGATGCATGCTGTTCGCTAGTGTATTAAACCTTTCATTTTGGGGCGATGCGGTTCAATATGGTGCATATATATTGAACCGCACCCTGGCAATAAAAATTTACATAGGAAATCGCCTTTGGAATTTATTACATAAAAAGTCCCAATATTGGTGAGATTGTTGCTTTTGGTTCTCCGTGTACTGTGTACCGGAACCCTGGTAAAGACTCTCTTGCACATCGTGCTCAAGTCGCCGTGTGTAACAGGGTTACATTCGAGTCACATTTAGTAGGTGATGTACGTCAGTACACTACGGTTGGGTTCAGTATTGACCGGTTCGAAAGGTTTCGAACCATTGGTTATTTTAACCAATCAGGGCATGAGCCCTTGGGGGTGGCGTGGCAGCCTGCCACGTGTTGGTACACAGGTGGTATACACTACATTTTAGCTGGGTACGAATTTGAAAAGTTCTACTTAGTATTACATATAGTTTGCATTAGTTTAAATTAATTTAGGCTTATTATATATTAAATATACATTCAGTTTACATTTTCACCCAACTACTTACAGACGCACAACATCGACCGGTCGTGCGTGTAGTGAGTGCCGTAGCGTAAACGGAGCCCTCCCTTTAGCTACACCCTTAGTAAGGGAGCCTTGCCGTTAAGGCATTAGCAAAGGCTATAGTAAACCAACCCGGGAATCTTGGCCCCGAGTAGGAGAGCTCTCTCCTACTAAGCCCTTTATAAGGGAGTATAGGCTAAGTAGCGGCGAACGCCGCTTTAAGGAAAAGTCTTCCTCTGTGCGCTAGCCGCACCGTGCGTATACGCACCGGCTACATCTGGTAGCACTTGTAGTCAATCCAACACCTGTGTTGGTAGACTAAGGCATCCTCTGCAACGGATGAATCAGGACGATTGGGATAGCTTAACCCTCGTCCAGCAGGAAGCCTTTAACAGGCTTTTACCCTTGACGGGTGATGAAGGCATGCAGCTCCTAGTGGAGCAGGGTCTTGAGGCCGTGAAGGCAAGGGTAAATGCCCTCATCGCTCATGAAGCGAGTTTAGGTGGAGGTCGTTCCACGGGGGTGCGTCCCCCATTGTCCTTTAAGATAAAGGAATTCACCGGGGGAAAAGGTGATAACCTTTATGTGTGGTTACGAGAGGTCGAAACGGCCTTCGCCACAGCGAATGTGATCGCTGATCACTTGCAAGTGGGATTTGCGCTGACCCATCTTACGGGTAAAGCCTGTTTATGGGCGTTTAAGTGTTCGGATTCGGTCACGAACGTGTTCCCTACCTGGAAAGTCCTTAATCAAAAGCTTATGGACATGTATGTAACGCCTGATCTGGTTTTCCCGAATCAGCTGGCGTTTTTGAGGTGCCGTCAGGGCACTAGGGACTTGGAAACATATATCCAAGAACTTAAGACCCTGTTGGCAGGGATGTACACAAAAGCGTACTCGGACGATGTGTCCATCCCCGTCTTCATGGGAGGCCTGAGAGAAGGGCCAGCACGTTCGGAGATCTTCCGATGCCGACCCCAATCCCTGGAGGAGGCGGTTAAGATGGCGTTTAACGACGAAAGGAACTTTCATTCCTCTAAGGTGTGTCCCGAACCCATGGACCTTAGTCAGGTCGAAGCGGAAGAGAAACCTCCCGCTAGGGGTCACTCTGACTCCTTTCCTCAGGGCTTCGAAGAGAAGCTCCTTGCAATGCTTCAGCGGCATGGGCCGCTGAGATGCTTCCTGCGTGGAAGAACGGATCATCTGCGGAACATATGTCCGAAAAATACCCAGCGAGACACTTGCTATAAGGGGCCAAGGGTTGGGAAAAATCCCCAGTAGGTGCGGGGCGCCCTACCGGGAGATCCCTCAGTGCTGTTCAGCCCCAGGGTAGGGGACGACAGCACAAAGCCCCGAGGGAAACGGTGCTTACTAGCACCGAGTTGGTGTATCAGCCAGGTTTGCTGGTAGTCCTTGCGGACGTGCAAGGATTTGATAAGCCTTGGAGAGTCTTGATATACTCGGGAGCGTCTGAAAATTATGTCATACGGGCTTCTGTTGAGAAGCTTCGACTGTATGCCGAGGCCCTAGAGGCACGTTCTCGTGACGTTGTCACAGTCCGTCTAGCGACGGGCGTCCATGTTTCTGTACCCAAGGTCTCGATTGACCTTAAGCTGAAGTTTGCAGACTTTGACAGCTTAGATCGTTTCCTAGTCCTGGATTTGGACTCGAGGTATGACCTCATTCTGCGCATGAAGTGGCTGGAACGCCACGAGCCATGGATAGACTGGAAGTCTAAGTCCATTGGCTCAACGTACCCGCGATCGGGTGAAGCATGGCGAGTCATGAACCCACCTTTGCTCGATCGTAAAAGCGATTCTGGCATGAGATGCCAGAGATTGGGATGTCTGAGATGATCAGTCCCAATGAGGTTAAGGAAGAGTTCCTTGACGAGGGGATTCGGCAGTTAATCCCCACGCCGTTATAGGCGAGACTGGTGAGTTGCCAGTGGTAGAGGTGGATTCCTCTGAGGCGACTCCAGTGGTAGGTGTCCCCTGTGGTTAAGCCCGAGGCGCTTCCAAGCGAAGAGACCCGGAGTTCGTCTCTTTCGCACGTCGGAAATGATTCCGACAACGCCGTTGTAGGTGAGACCGGCGAGTCACCGGTGGTAGAGGTAGAGACCTCTGTGGATAGGCGCGATGCGCTTCCAATAGATAGGGCAACTGACTCCCCCCATCTGGGTCCCGGGATGAGTCCCGAGGCCAGTAGTCAGCAGTCCTATAGGATGCTGAATAGTTTGTGTGACAGGTGTTGTCACAGAAGGCGTAAGCCTTGAACGGTTGCCTGGGATAGGCGAACTGTTGTCGTTGGAGGAGATGTCCTTCAAAGAGTTTGAAACTTCTTTGAAAGCAGATGAAATCGACGAGGTTGTCGTATTACGTCCGGAAGAGGAGTTTAACTCCTCATCCACGATGGACTAGTCAGTTTCGGTGCAAAAAAACAACCAGGCATTGGATGCCCAAAGCGGTCTCAAGATCCTCGCGGATCCTGAGGACCCTTACCATTCCTTGTTAAAGGAATTTGGAGATGTCATTAGTGACAACCCGCCGATGGGGTTACCACCGGATCGGGGAGTCCGACATGAAATTCATTTGGTTCCTGGAACCAAATAGTGCGTCACTAGGCAGTGGCCTCTCCCCAAGGAGCAATGCGACGTTATCGACGCATTCTTCAAGGGGAAAGAAGAGTCAGGTATGGTACGGGAGAGTAAGTATCCCCATTCTTCTCCCACTTTTTGTGTTCATAAACCGAACGGAAGGTGGCGCATTGTGCATGAGTACAACAAGCTGAATGCAGCTACAGTACCCATTCAGACTTCGGTTCCTCGGAAGGATGTCCTCCAGAACAATATGGCGGGCTGTACGGTGTACAGTGCCTTAGATCTGGTGGACGGTTATTATCAGCTGCTCATGCGAGCATCCGATATTCCGCTTACAGCGGTCAGCACGCCTAGTGGCATGCTGTGGGAGTGGCTAGTTATGCCACAGGGGCTTTCAAATGCACCTTTTAATCGCTTGGTGACTCAACTCTTCCGCCCTCATAGAGAGTACGCTCAGACGTACTTCGACGATATATTCGTTCATAGTCGTGCGGAAGGCGACTCGTCTGATGTTCAGACGCATCTGATACACCTTCTAGCTGTGATCGAATGCATGCGAGAGCATAAGCTATATGCGAACGCATCCAAATGTATCTTTGGTGATGAGGAAATTCCTTTCCTCGTATGCTTCATCTGTAAGGATGGAGTGCGGGCGGATCCCGCGAAGGTGAAAGCCATTGTGGAGTGGCCTTCGCCTGTAAATCTTAGAGATTTACGGAAGTGGCTCGGATTAGCCAATTATATCCACAAGTACAGCGAGAACTATGCTGAAATGGCGAAGCCATTAACCGACCTTCTTAAGAAGGATGTTGATTGGTGTTGGGAAACAAAACACCAAAACGCTTTTGAAGCGATAAAGGGGAACTTGTTGAAAGCTCCCGTTCTTGATCTCCCAGATTCTGGGAAACCATTTAGTGTCGTCTGCGACGCCTCCAATTTCGTAATCGGATGTGGTTTGTTACAAGCAGACGATACAGGAAGGGAACGCGTGATTGCGTTTGAGTCGAGGCAGCTTAAAGCTGCGGAACGAAACTATCCCGTTCATGACAAGGAGCTACTTTCAATGAAGTAGGATCTTGTCAAATTTAGGGTTCACCTACTCGGCTCTAAGCCGTTCGTGGTTTATACTGACCACGCGTCCTTACGGACAGCGACAAAGTCGCCTCATCTCTCGCAACGGATGGCCCCTTGGCTATCCTTCTTTGCGGAGTACGGCTTTGAGGTTAAGTATAAACCTGGAAAGCAGAACGTGCTTGCAGACGCGTTTTCGAGTCTTCCTGATTACGAGCTCGCTCACGCGACATTCGTCACCACGTCTGGGGTAGACCTCATACGCCAGGCGTATGAGAAAGACCAACAGTGTACGGCTCTTATCAGCGCGTTGGATGGAAAGGTACTTGGCTCGTCTGAGACTACCCTGTCAAGTCGAGCTAGAGCTCGGTTACACCGTTACAGGTACTGTGACGGTTTCCTATATTATAGCACGAGAGCGGAGGACAATCCGCTGGTGGTTGTTCCTCATGATGAGGAACTGAAGTATAAAGTCCTCTTTGAGGCACATGACGCCCCTACCGGGTGTCATTTAGGTCGGGATAAGACCTACAGCGCTTTAAGCGCTTTGTATTGGTGTCCCAACATGTATAAGTGGGTCGGTGCGTATATACGCATCTGTGAGACGTGTCAGAAGGTTAAACCCTCTGCAGATTTAGCGGGCCCTTTGGCGAGCTTGTCGTTTCAACGGAGTGTTGGAAATCCATTAGTATGGATTTTATCTTCGGTTTTCCGAAGGATAAGGCCGGGAACACCGGCATATTGGTCTTTGTAGACCGCTTGAGCAAGATGGCTCACCTGGCGGCGGTACCAGAGTCCATAGATGGACAAGGAACAGCAAAAGTGTTCCTAGACCGTGTCTTTCGACAGCATGGTCTACCCGATTCCGTTGTGTCGGATCGGGACCCCGTTTTACGGGACAGTTTTGGGGAGCGTTGTTTAGGGTGCTGGGCACCAAGCTCCTCATGTACAATGCGGATCATCCGCAGACGGACGGTCAAACGTAACGCGTTAATCGAGTTGTTGAGGATATTCTCCGGAGTTTATGTCCGGATTCTCCAAAGGGTTGGAGTGAGATGCTTCCTATGGCCGAATTTGCTATCAACAATCCGGTCCATGCACTACAGGGTTTACCCCGTTTTACGTGAACGGATTAATGAATCCGAGGGCCCCGTTGACGCTACGTGTGTGTGGCCCAGGGCTTGAGGGGGGGGATTCCCTGATGTCATCCCTGTATCTGTGCGAAAGCACATCGATAAGTTCTTATCGACGCGCCTTAGTGTCTTACGACACATCTGCGATGCCATGGCGGAAATCCAAGACAAGCAGAAGGAGTTAGCTGACCGCAAGGGGCGGCGTAACGAAAAGGTATACAAAGTAGGAGAAAGTGTTTTATTTAACGCTAAAAACCTTCCTTCACATGCAGTTTCTAACGTGTTACGGAACAAACTGCGCCCCAGGTTTGTGGGGCCTTTTAAGGTACTAGCCCGAAAGAGCTTATCGTATACCTTGGACATCCCGAAGGTGATGCGCACGCATCCAACCTTCTATGTGAGTATGATTAAGCCATACCAGGACCCGGAGGCGGGCCCCCTCCTGGAGGGGGTTGGAAAGGCGGATAGCCGTACGAGCCGTAAGACACGGCAGGGCGGAGGAAGCCCTACAGGGCTAAAATGCGACCACGAAGCTCCGCAACGGTCGTCTCGATAGAGGCAAGCCGCCTCTCGAAGCGTTCAGTGGCATCCCCACTCATCGCGGAGTCCCTCGTGGACATCATGGATGCGATGGCTGTGTCGATCACAGCGCTCGCGAATATCACGTCGCAATTGCGCGACCTCCTCCTCCAATGCTCGATGCGGAGGGACTCCGCACTATCATGTGGAACGTCTGATGGCGCGACGCCATCATCGGGGTCAAGCCCAGTATCTGGTGAAGTGGAAGGGTTATCCACACTCACAGAGTTCGTGGGAGTCCGAGACTCCCCTACGGCAGGATTGCCGCGACGTCGTTGACGCTTTTGAGCGGGATAATCCCGCTGCAGGTCAACGACCAAAGGGGCACGAGAAGCCCCTTCACTCCCAGTAATTGGGAGTTAGCCGGAGGCAGATGTGGAGCTCACACTGTCCTCTGGCACCGTGGTAAGACAGGGGCGCTGGCGTAGCGCGTGCGATATGGAGCACGTGATAGCTCCATCGCTTTGGCTCTGGCGAATGCCAGGCGCAACACCCTCTACACCCAAATGTCACGACGGGAATAGCCGTTGTGCAGCTCATTGAAGCTGAGGAGAAGCTTCTTCCCTTCCGCCCAAGCGCGGAACTTCTTCCACGCATCATCAGCAATTTCTCCCGGAGAAAGAACGATAGAAACCTCGCGGAGGTTCTCAACAGGGGCACCCTGTTCCTGCCTGTCTAGGCGCTCTTGGTATGAGACGCTAGTGAACTGCTTTTTCGTAAGCAGTTGTTGCCGGAGTTTCTCCCGGCGCTCGCATTGATACGGCTGCTTAGCTGCGGGGGCAGGAGTATAGGATGCTAAACCATTCCTTACCACACGCCTAGCTCACTTTGGAAGGTCACGAGGACCGTCAAAATTATATGCCGCCCTTGGCAGGAGTTTGGGGGCGTGTAACGCATCCCTTAGTGCCTGTGCGGCAAGTTGGCTTTCATGAGCTGCGTCCAGCTCATTGGTGATGATTGCCTTCGGCGATCCGGATGTATCATCCGACATTGGCAGGGGTGGCGCACTAGTTAGTGCATTTTCCCCACGTGTGGGGAACGGATTATGGTGCCGACACCGCCGTTCGGCGCTGTCGGAGCGGTCAGCCGTTGGGGAGATATCCCCAAGGGCATCCACCTCCGAGTTCTCGGAATAGTCCACCACCTCTACAGGAGACTCCATAGCACCACTAATGGTGCTCATGGATAACCAGAGGTACTGGCAGTTGGAGTTCGCCAACAAAATTTTGTTTATTGCGTAAGCAACAGTCTTGATGGGGGAGGATGTAACAGGGTTACATTCGAGTCACATTTAGTAGGTGGTGTACGTGAGTACACTACGGTTGGGGTCAGTATTGACCGGTTCGAAAGGTTTCGAACCATTGTTTATTTTAACCAATCAGGGCAGGAGCCCTTGGGGGTGGCGTGGCAGCCAGCCACGTGTTGGTACACAGGTGGTGTACACTACATTTTAGCTAGGTACAAATTTGGTAAGTTTACTTACTATTACATATAGTTTGCATTAGTTTAAATTAATTTAGTCTAATTATATATTAAATATACATTCAGTTTACATTTTCACTGAACGACTACAGACGCACGACCTCGACCGGTCGCGCCGTGTAGTGAGTGTAGTAGCGTAAAGAGAGCCCTCCCTTTATCTACACCCTTAGTAATGGAGCCTTACTTTAAAGCATTAGTGAAAGCTAATTGTAAACCAAAACGGGAATCTTGGCCCCGAGTAGGATAGCTCTCTCCTACTAAGCCCTTTTTAAGGGCGTATCGTCTAAGTAGCGGCAAACGCCGCTTAAAGGAAAGCCTTCCTCTGTGCGCTAGTCGCACCGTGCGTATACGCATCGGCTACACCGTGATTATCGGCAAAATTGAGGAGATCAAGGGGTTCAAGGTCTATTTGAAGACCGAGGGAAAGGTTGTGATCATACAGCATGTGCGCAACATTGAAACACCTGATCAAATTCAGAACGAGCAAGTGCGACAAGGTTTGCAAGAAAGTTGTCAATCGGGAGGGAGACCAATAGTTCAAGAAAAAATCTTCCAGGAAGAAAGACCAGTTGGCAACGCGGGCGTTGCGTCACGCGAAGTGTTTCCAAGAAATAAATAAAGATAGCTACTTTTGATCAAGTTAAGACTGAAATTCCAAGTCAAGTTGAAGTTATCGGGTCCTTCAATTTTATAACGGAATGGACTCGAAGAATTTTTCTCAAGCAATGAAAAGTACGAACTAGGACAAGTGGATGGGGGAGGAGCTTAATGCCCTCAAAAAAATGAATTTTAGACTCTAGCGAAGAAGTCCAAGGATTTCCGACCCCTTAATACAAAGTCAACGTTGGCATTTATGTCGATGATTTGCTAGTGTCTGAAACTAAGGAGGAAGTTTTCTGAAGATTTGAAGTGCTTGGAGATAAAAAAAACTTGGATAACGTATCCAAAGTTTTGGGGACGCGAGTTACTTTCGAAGACAACTTTAATTATAGACTCTATCAAGTAGAGTAAATCCAAGGCATAATTCAAGACTTTGGTTGACAAGAGTCTAATCCAATAAGAACTCCAATCGGGCAAGCTTTCGAGGGTTTACCGCTGCAGCGGAGCGAAGTCTTAAAAAGTACTGGATTAGTGTCAATTAAGGATTTAAATCTACTTTGACTGTGAAGGCCTACAGCGATGCCGATTATGCAGGCCCAAAAACGGACCGAAAGTTAACTACATTGACTCCAGGTTGTCTAATTTTAGTTGACGGCATGTTTGTAAGCTGGATTTGCAAGAGCAAGGTGGCGTTTCATTATCGAATATGGAAGGCAAATACTATGCTGCGTAGAACAATGTGGTGAATTTACTTGGTTTCAAGGAAATGCTGGAAGAAATACAACTCAAAAGCAAGATAACGATGCAACTTTGCACGGAGAACCAAGCTGCAATCAAGATATTCAAGGGTGTCGAAAGCCGTTCCAAGTTGAAGCGTGTATATATACAACTCAAGTATATTTTTTTTCCAAGTTACAATATGGCAAGTTACACGATGTTGTAATCGAGACTACCTACGTATAGACAAAGACATGCTAACTGACGGACTTACCAAGGCTTTGGCAGTACCAAGATTTGAAGAATTACGAAGCGCGATCGTGCTTCAACTCATGTGATTTCCGGAATTCATATTAAGGAGGAGTGTTGAAAATATTCATAATACTGGTTTTTATTAAAGCCAGTTATGATTGATACTTTTCATTAGTATCTATATTCATATCGTACTTGTTAGTAAACACTATGTACTCGTACTCGAATATGTTTGGGCACTAATAAGTGGTGTAGAGTCTTATGCATATTTCATGTTAGGCTAGCTAATCACTTCTCAATACACATTCCACTAAGTCCCATACTTGGTTAACTTCTTCTACTATATGTTAACTATCTACGGGTGTCATTTTCACTGCCAAAGGATTTTTGGTTTCCGTAATATTGGCTTAAGACGAATTCAGTATCTTGGAACTATTACTCTACATCTACGACACAAGTTTCTCACTATCTACGCAAAGATGGACGCTGAAACATTTCAACAGGACTGTAGATATCGATAGAGTAATAAAAGTGAAAATGGTTTCCTATTAAATCCTGATAGTCCAACGAAATTGATAGATACTAGGTTGTGCATATAATAATAGTCGTTTCGTTGCCCCGAGTGGTCGAATCCTCGAAATCCGTTGTGACGCTGCTGAGCAGTGTTCTGCTATACAATACAGTTCATCACTTTTGTTTCAATATAATCGCGTTCAATAGTGACCCTTGGACGTATTCCTTTTCATATAATGTCACGCATGGTCCGCATATAACTCCGGTACAGGATTGGAGTTACCAATTTAAGCTACCCTGAAGAACCTATCGCTTCGAGATCACTCGTGTTATGGCAAACGCGCAAAGGGTGTAATTTCTTTTATATAGTTAACTTTATTAAATAAAGTTACTGTATCTTATTATCTATTTTAATCTTAGCGAAATATATTTTCATGAATGGTTCAGATTTACTAAGTCTGTAGTAATTTATTTTTCTGGATGAACCGATGAAATTACCATAAAAGTATAATCCTACAATGTTATTTCAACTTAAATATCGTTGGACACAGTACCAGACGTTGGGTTGACGTGCTTAACGCAGAAACCCATCGTGCTACTGGAAGCACTAATCTGAGTTCAAGCAGAAGCCCTCTTCCAATGGTCTGAAGCATCAGCCCTCAGTACCTCGAGTGGCTCCCATGGTTCAAACTCTTTGTGAGTAACTAAGTCAATGTACTAAGTACTCGGACGCCGGTCCCGACCATTTCAGCCTAAGCATTTTAAAGCGCTCAAGAATATAGTGGGTATATCAAGTAGAGCGGGGACGTGGTGGCGGAAAAGTACACTGTCGACGACATCTAGAAGCACAATAATCGGCTTTTAAAAATTGAGAAGGGTCAATCTGACCTTTTCAAGACCCTTTCTTCCCTCTATGTCGACTTCGGCTAGTTAATACCCTTTCTTTTCTTGTTGATGTGAACTGAGAATTGTTGGAAGAAAATTATTGCCCTTCAACAGAAGTTGATCGGCTGTAAACAGAACACGAACGTCTGTGGAGCTGTCACGACAAATAAAACTTGGATAATCGTTCACTTCTTGTCTGTCTGGCTCTTCACAACATTTGTCGCGGGGGATCGACTCGTTGTTGTCTTGAGACGAGTCGTAAGACTTAAGAACCCGATATAAATGTCGGGTGCAAGCGGTTGCCACAAAAATGTATAGTGTATAGACACTCCCCTTGACTCTTAGAATCCAATAAACTTCGAAAACATTCTACACGGAGCTTGCTGATTACATGCGTAGGCAAATAAATAGTCGATAACATGATTAATTTATCTAGTCTGAAAAAAATTGGGTTATTTCATCCACTTCTATCACCTTTCTGCTTCAGCGTGTCTTAAGAAGAAGCTAAATCGTCTTTTACATAGCATATTACATCTTTACATTGTAATACGAAGCCTATAGCTTCATTAGAACTATCTATATTGTCCGACTCATCTGCCGCTTCCGTAGCAGATGCATACTTTTAAGTTATTAAAGTCAGCCGTTTTGGTTAAAACTTAGATGTTCACATCATCTTAAAACTTCTTTGCATAATAATTTCCCTTCTAGTTTTTATTTCAGCTCCTGTCAGTATGACTAGAGTGGGGGGACGCGCCACTGCTGTGTCAGAAGTAGGTGGATCTGATTGAAAACATCTAGCACTATATTAGCAGTTGGCGCGCTCAACATTCCTTCCCAAGTTTCCACAACAACTTCTGTTTCTTTTGCATCAATTCCTCAACATTTCAGCGGGTCCTTCTTTGCGAACTGCGAACAATAAGCTGGGTCGACGATGCCGCATGGGATCCGAATAGAACGGTGGGTGCTTTGCTAGAGCATGCACCAACTTATTGATTAAAAAACCAGTAAGCGGGAAGCCACTCCATCGTTTTAATCATTCGCGTAAGAACGCAACATGTCGCCTAGACGCGGTTAAACCGCTCAATTTGTCCATCGTATTTCGGATGGCCCGCGGTTGACACGATAAAGTGCGTGACCAACAACAACAACGTTTCTTGCCAGAAACGTTTTGTGAATCTCTGATCTCTATCCAAGCCAATTAAAATGTTTCTGGCATTCTGGAAAATAGAATGCTGTTCCAACAAATATCTGCACTGTTAGTGTTGGCAATGATATTTGCCGACTTTGCAGTAAGATATACTACGCTACTGAATCAGTCTACAAAGATCAATATCTGTGCTTTCAATTTTTGTCAGGCGAAGACCAAAAAACAAGTCCAAATTTAACTTCTGACACTCTGTTGAAACCGATATATATTTTAGTGGTGCCTGCGCAGATTGCGCAGACTTAACGCGCTGACTAATCTCGCAAACGCGTACGTACTTGCTTATCCATTGTACTCGTTCCTCCTCCAGTAGAAGCCACGAGCGAGAGACGCGTATATCTTTCCCGATCTTGATGCTCCGAAATTGGTGTATCATAATATTTGGACACGCTTTCATGTATGAAATTATCATCGCTGGAATAAAGATGCAACTTTCATAATCTTAGTCTATCGTGTAATCGATAGTGATGCCCACTTTCGAGTAAGAACTCTGCAAGTTTTGCGTGTCTTATCTGATTGATTGTTTTGGGGTTAATCTATCGGTAGACGAGTCTTTTTGTATCTCTCATATGCTTAGTCTAACAGGGCTGCTGTTACAAGCTTGCACTGTAACTAACGGAAGCGCACAATAGGTGAGAAACAAATAGAAATTTGTTTCAATAATACACTATATATTAAATAAAGTTTAATATTGTCAGTACATATCTTTAGTCTTATAATTATTGACTTAGGTGCGAGACGGAAAATTTAAGCGAAATACACTATGGATGCTTTAGTTTTACGAAATATAACTAAATATAATCAAATTTACAAAAAAGATATAGTAAACATGATGATTTAATTATAAAATTAAATCCTTCCTGGTTATGCGAACTGAGAATGGATTATAATTATTTACAATCAATATCTTATTCCAGTTATAAATTTGATACTTCAGCTTAAGTTGAGGCCTTAGTGTGGCCTCCTGATCATTGCGCTCGATATACTCTCGAAACTGATCCGGACACCTTCACTATAGTGCCGTCATATCTAACTGACTCCATGTCAATTTCCTCTGGCGGCTGTTCAGTAATCGGTGCTGCCCTGTCTTCCTCCGGTTTGGATCGGTGTGATTAACCGGTACTTTTCCGATCAACGACGGTCACGATCCATCATCGACGCAAACAACATTTGAATAAGTTCTATCACGTTAGAAGCAGCTGCAGAACCATTCTCAATGCTTCTGTCGTCTTTCGGTCGGTCTTCGATATGGAATTTCGTTTGACGATCAAGCTTCGGCTTTCGGTCTGGACACCAGCTGAATAGGCAGACTGATTAACATTGTTTCCCTCTGTCCTATGGTCATTTGTATAATTATAAGGGGATCAATCGGAGTATGGCTTCGCGGATAGAGCGGATTTTATGGGGTTGAATTCAAAAATACTCTACCATGTGGCTTTTGATAGGCAATCAGAATGCCTGCTCGATTGGAAGCATTCGGAGAGATCCGATCAGGGGCGTTGATACTTCAGGGTGGATCGCCAAGCACCAAATCTTTATCCTATGTCACCATGGTTTTTTTAATAACTTCCCGGACCAGGTCGACTACTCGTTCGGATCGCAGGCACCAGGGATGATCCCGACTTCCTTGATCAGGCGGAATATGACTCTAATTAAAGAAGATAATTGTCGGTAGTGGTCAGCGAGATGGATGCCGCTCCAGTTCTCCGAGGATCTTGAAACGGATGATCTTCATCAGTGGGTTCTCCTTCAAAAATCTGCCTAACTCGGGAAAGTAGAATGTCCTTTCAAGATCACAATCAGTAATCGAGCCAATATTCTAGGCAGCCTTCTCCTCTCCCTCCTCTTTTTCATCATCCCACATCCTTAGTCTGACCGTGGCGAATTTCTTAGGGAAGATTTACTGATCTCAACCCGCATATTTTATCTTTTGAGTTTCCGATAAAATATATGTATCCGATCGGGGTCGAAATCCCATTCTGCAGCCAGATATATTTAATTTCACTATAACCAGGACCGGCTCAAATCGAAGCCTGAATTTGTCTGTCATCCCGATATCAAAATCCCGGTTTCTAGCTTAAGTCACTACAACCTCCAATCAGAGTCGCGTGAGAGTATTTTCATCTTTCTTTCCGATCTGGTAATATACCGAGCTAAACCCAAAGTCCGGGTCTAAGTAATTTTACTGTAACCTGATCCGTCCCGATCGGAGCCGCGTGGGGAGTAATTTCATCATTAATATCGATCTGAAACTCCACCATACCAGATTGATCGCTGTTTACTTTATCATTGAGCAGTATTGGAGGTGAATCGTCTTCGGCTTCCTCCAATACACCTAAAACATTGTTCGCTACGATGACCGAAAGATCATTTTATCGCTGTAATCAAGTAAGTATCCAAGGTCACCAAATGATACGGGCACCCGCACCATTGTGGTGATGTGGATTTTTTTTTTAATTTTTAAACATCTGTCCTAGATCCTAAAGCTCCAATTGTTCCAGGCTTCCAACCATCGGAGTGAAACTCCATTAAACAACATCATCCGAACATAGATCGGGCCGATCGGCGTGATCGATCCGATCCTCGTGATCCCGAACGGTTTCACGAACGGGAGAGACTTCACGATCTGTGGTTTCTTCGGCCTACCCATTGGATCTGATGTTATTTGGCGTGGCCATCTAACTATGACCCCGATCTTCTTTGGATCGGGAATACGCCAGCGTATTTACAAAGCACATCAGATTAAGGGGATGTGACTCGCACCTTTAGAGCGCTACTATGGTTTTATCGTCTGGAATGTAATCGTTATCGATGTCACATACTTGTAACGAAGATAAAATCTTGTTTATATCCACGATTTCATCATCCGCAACGATGATACAGATCTTTTCGATCTATCGTCGCGTAATTTTTTACGAACTTCATCCAACTAAGTCTTGGAAGACCCATTTCCTCCGAACCTGATTTTGGAGGGTATATTATAGGGGGTAGCTCATCCGGTCTTTGATTGCGTTCAGATGCTGAAAGTCCCCAGAAGTGAGCTCGTCTGACCAGTTTCTTCCTCAATGTGGCCACCGACTATTGTGTTAACGTTACGATCTCGCGAGGCAACTACCTACCACTGTGATAATTTCTGCGTAATGCCTACAATGGGTAGTTTCTCTTCACAATGTACATCGCTGAGTCTTCATCACGATAACCGTTTTCTGTCCTAGTATTCCACCACGTCTTTACCGCTTTTTCCTGTCAATCCCTCTTCACACAGCTGTGATGATGCTTCGTGAGTAAGTCGCACTGGACTACTGACAACGGATGTACCGTCCGTTGCCATTTTCGATCAGAGCTAGTGGTGTCATCGTTACCCACCAGACTATCTGACTGTGCGAGTGTATCCACTGATACACTTGAATTAGTCAAAGGGTGATCACTATCTGTGACATTTACGCGCGCGATTGATATGTGTCCCAGTCGACCCAATTATGCTTAGAACTCAATTGTATGCCGATAGTTCTTCCACTTCAAAGCATTTGCGCATCACGCTCTTTGTCATAGTCACAGTCGCAGCTGTTGTTAACGGACTGACAAGATATCTCGCTCTGTGTGTGTCTTTTGTTCTCACATATCCGGTGTAGGCAGGTGAACAACCTTCACGACCACTGTCTTTTCACGTTTTTCTTAACGAACAGGACTAGCGGACTTACCAGTCTGATAACAGAATGGCGCCGGATGCTCACGTTAAAATCGATGGGCTTGTCCCTCTTCGACTGGCTGGGTAGAGGTAGGCCCTTATACTGAATCTTCCTGGATGCGATGCTGATTGAGATATCCTTGACGGGATCGGATATATTACTTGACGGATCCCTTCATGTACAATCATACTAGAGTATCTGCATCTACATGTTCACTAACCAATATTTGACAAGAAATATTGTGCCTTCTGCGAGTAAGCTTGTATGTCAAGCTTATTCTCACGCAGATCCAGGAATTCCGACCGACATCTAAATTCATTTTGAGGAGACTCAAAGGTGAGCTTTATCTCTTCCTCAAACACTTGTATTGGTTAAAAAAGAAGATGCGTCAGAAAATCTGCCCCCCATGTCCATGCCTTGGCGCGAAAGTAAGGGCAAAATGTACCTATATTTATATTTCGCAATTCTATGAATTCGAGCAGCCATAGCGGGAGAGGTTCTTCTTTCTTCGTGTACGGGACTATGTAGACTTATACTTTTGACGAGATAGCTTGGGCGCTGTGGTTACTGCATTCTTTGAACAAAGCCCAAAGATTTCGATTTTCTCGTCCGGGCCTTTATCCTCGAGATTTTTCTAATGTCAGGGCCTGGCTTGTCCGCTACTAGAGAACAATTGGAACGTTCCATTGTTCGTTAAGACGGAACAGAAGTACTACCATGTGTTAATGCTTAGACCGTAAGATTATGTTGAGTAATCACGCAAAAAGGTACGAAACAATTGTAAATATTTGTTTCTATAGCTAAGTTTATATTATATAAAGTTACCGTTTGCTTATCTAATTATAAAAAATATTTTTTTTGGATTCGTTCAAACGAACAAATGAAATTATATTTTTTAGACAACCTAAATGTTCCAATTAAAATTGGTATTTCAACAAATATATTATTGCTTTTTAATTAATAATTCATATTACACCGATAACGATCTGTTTCAAGTGAGACTGAATTGGGAATAGAATGCAGATAACGTGGCAACCCTTTCCATGAAGTTTTTTCTGTGAAAAATGGTTGATTATGATGATGAAGGCGTGAGAGGGCCGAATGCTTCCCTGCAGGCCACTATGGAGGGCCTGAAAGATATTTCAGCGTTCCTAACCTCTGTTGAAGAGGCACAAGGCAAGCGCATGGGTGAAAGTGTGTCGGCTGGGTGGAGGAAGTGCTCCCCAGTACGAGTAAAGGACACAGAGCTCCGTGAAAGTCTCAGGAACTACCGTCAATTTGGCCATCAGATGACTCTGCACGACTAGGCCGAGGGAAAAAGTGTAATGGGGTGCCATTACATAATTGATATTCAAGTTAGAATATCATAGTTAAATTTCAGACGCGATGTCTGAAATTTAAATAAGAGATTATAAGTTATTATAATCTACGAAGGAAAAGTCGATTCGGTATAAATACCGAATCATGCAGGTTAACTAATAGTACAGTTAGTTGAATACTTGATATTATTATATTAGTTAGGTAATTACTATAATATTAGCCGCCAACCACCCATTAAATAAACACTCTTAATTTTGCGTTCTTAGACTCAAGTAAATATTTATATTTACTTTTAGTATAGGACTAGTTGTCATCAACTAATCCTACCCCTCTTGTATTGCGCGCTTCCTCGCACAACACAGTGTAAGAATGTAACAGGATCAGTCCTGTTACACCTGGTAGCACTTTGTGGTCCGTCTTAACGACCACAGTTCCGTTCCGCTAGTCAACTAGCGGAGCGAAGATTAAGAGCCGCTCGGCATCATGTCGCGAGACATGACGCCTGCCGAGCTAGAGAGAACGCTGGAAGTGGTGACGAAACACTTCCCCCAGTTCTCGTCGCGTAGTAAAGACGCGACGGTAGAAATGGTTCGTCCATGGGGACCGACATCCTTACCTTCCTCCTGGGTAAGACCCCGGAGGAAGCGATAGAGGTGGTGAATCGCTTTAGGCGAAACCACCTAGAAAATCCAGCACGGCCCGCGCAAGAGGCAGCGCGGACCGCACCTGCACCTGCAACGCATAGCGTTGAAGTGGTAAAGGCGCGAGTACCGCCCTTTACCGGTGAAGGGGGCGAGCCCCTTCGTAGATGGTTCGCAGAGGTGGAAGATGCCATCTCTGCGCAAATATTGTTGACGAACGTCAACAGGCGTACTTCGCCACAACATGTCTGGGCGGCAGAGCCAGGGCATGGGCGATGAGTCGCAGAGCCACTGATGACTCTGCGTTCCTGACTTATAAGGAATTAAAAGCTGAGCTAAAGCTCAACTTTGAAGCTCCATAAATGGAGCTAAGTAGTCGGCAGGAGTTCATGGAACTCCGGCAAGGTAAGCTTGACCTTCAAGCTTACGCTCAGAAGACGCAATATTTGCTGTCAAATATTGTGTATGAGCCGGTGCCCCCTGCTATGCAGGTCACTGGCTTCATGAAGGGACTCAATGATGGTCCCGTCAAACAGAGTCTTTACCGGCACCTCCAAAGACTCTAAGGGATGCCATTGATATGAGCATCCGTGAAGAGTTCAGTATGCGATCAGTGTCATCGCATGCTGGGTACAGCCGAAGGGCTCAACAGCCCTTCGCTTTTGACATGCCGCAACGGCATGTCAACAATCAGCAGTCGGGCAGACGAAGTTCACACTTCTTCTCAAGAAACAGCCACCCGCGCCAGAGCATGGGCGGTGGAGGTCCAGAGCCGATGGACCTATCGGTTGCGGTTGCTTCGAACACGAAGCAACCGAAGTTTAAGAAGAATATTCGCTGCAATAGATGCGCGAAAATGGGGCATTTTTCCCATGAGTGCATGGCACCGCGTCCGGTGCCACGCATTCAGCGGACGGAACCATCCGCTGCACGGCGACACCAACAGGGACATCACCCTGTTGGTGCAAAAAACGTAAAACACCAGTAGGGGCGGGGCGCCCTACTGGGAATGTTATCCCACATGCCGACATAGGGCATGTGAGGGTAATAGCCCCAGACGGGACTATGTCCTGTCAAAAGGTGCAGGGTGATGATAAGCCTCTTATCACCCTGGAGGTTAAGCCGCACGGGAGCGATGTCCCCATGCGAGCTTTGTTTGACACAGGAGCGTCAAACAATTTCGTTAGAACTCAGAGTATAACGCTGTTGAGCTTCGTGGAGGTAGAAACCCCACGAAGTATGTTATCAGTCCGGTTAGCAACAGGTGCAACCGTGACTATTCCAAAGCGTGTGATTAAAACACGCTTCGAGTTGAATGAACTGTCATTCGAGGATGAATTCATCGTCCTCGATTTAGATGACAAGTTCGATGTGATACTTGGAATCCCATGGATGTCCAAGTTTAAACCTTCGATCGACTGGGTTAACCTATCGATCGACTGCGGCGGACCCACAGGATCTGATCACCCTGTGTGTAATCCGGCTGTATCAGAAGATACAACCGCAGCGTCGTACAGTCTGGTGGATAGCGATGGCACCACCAGGTCTGTTCTGACACGATCAGTGGAAGGTACCTCCGCTGGTGAGAGTCCAGAGGGACTACCACACGCAACAGAAGAGTCGTTGCGTGTTGGAGAGAAACATTCCACGGGTGATAAAGACCACCGTGAGAATGAAGTTATATCCACGGTGGGAAACACCCACCATGAGAATGAAGTGATATCCACGGTGGGAAACACCCACCGTGAGAATAAAATAGTATCCACAGTGGGAAACACCCACTGTGCGACCGAAGGTTCCAACACGACGAAAGAATTCCGTGTTGATGAGAGTGAACTCACGATCGAGTGCAATCGTGAGCACAACTCCGTGGTGGCCAGTGCCCACCACGTTGCGTTAGCCATGCACACGGGTGATAAAGACCACCGTGTCGCAGAACAGGCGGCCGATCGGACGAGCACATCTGATCGCCAAGAAAATTTTATGGTAGGCAGTGGCCACCATGATGATGAGTATTCGCACACGGTGAATCGTAATCACCGTGTAGCAGTCAATCAGACGAGTGAGTCTGATTGCATGGACAATTCCGTCGAGACGATCAACGTCTTGACGCAAACGGAGACCGGATTAGCTACCCAGTCTCTGTTAATGGTACACCCTCCGAAAGAAGGTTCGGAGGTGATGGCTCTTCCAGCGCTAAGCTGGAAGAAGTATGAGAAACTTGCACGATGTTCAGATCGAACAAATATGTATCATCGTTGCAACAGATGATGTAGTGGATATTCGTGAACGAATATCCACATTACAAGTGGAAAACATTGGGAAAGAGGTTACCAATGATCAAACCAAAGTCCAGCGCTTTGAAGAGCAGAGCTGGGAGTCGCTTAAATCGAACTCCCCATTTTATGAGGTACTTCGGGAATACGCTGACGTATTCCCAGAAGAAGTACCTAGCGATATCCCTAAGGATAAGGGAACACGTCATGAAATTGACCTCGTGCCAGGCACGAAGTATTGAGTTACGCGGCAATGGCCGTTGCCGCGTGATCAGGTAAAAGCGATCGACGAGTTTTTCGAAGCTCGTCGTAAAGCAGGCCAAGTGCGGGAGTCTATCTCACCGCACTCTACCCCCACCTTTTGTGTGAAAAAGTCCACAGGTGGGTGGAGAATCGTTCATGCTTACAACAAGCTGAACGCAGCGACGGTACCGTCGCAGACGCCGATACCGCGAAAAGATGTCATCATTGATGGCATGTGCGGGAGCACCATCTTTAGTGCTCTCGATCTAAGAGATGGATTTTATCAAATCCTAATGCGTGAGAAGGATATCCCTCTCACGGTGGTAAGCACCCCAAGCGGCATGCTTTGGGAGTGGCTTGTTATGCCGCAGGGGCTTCGAAATGCCCCTGCTACGTTTAACAGATGCGTAACGCATCTATTACGCCCGGTGCAGGAATTCGCACCGAGTTATTTCGATGACTTGTTCATCCATAGTAAGGGTGAACACGATAAAAGCGATGTAGATGTCCATAGGTAACATCTACGTCGAGTGTTAGAGCTTATGCGTAATCATAAGCTCTATGCAAATCTAAAGAAGTGCACCTTTGGTGCACCTGAGATACTCGTTCTTGGATGTTTTGTGGGAAAGAACGGGGTGCGCGCTGATCCAGAAAAGATCAGGGTGATCGTTGAATGGACTACGCCAAACAACGTTAAGTAACTTCAAAAGTTCCTTGGGTTGGCAACATATTTGCACAAGTATTCGTGCACCTATGCTGGGTTAATACGACCTATTTCTCAATTACTTAAGAAAGATGTCGAATGGCATTGGGATACCCAATGCCAAGATGCTTTTGATGCAGTAAAGCAAAGCTTGACTGAAGCGCCTGTCTTCGCTATAGCCGATAACGAGCGTCCGTTCCACGTCGTTTGCGACGTGAGCAAAAAAGCAATTTCGCTATCGGCTGTGCTTTGATGCAGCGTGATCACGATGATCGTGATCGCGTAATCTGCTATCAATCGCGTCAGTTGCGCCCAACCGAGCGCAACTATCCAGTGCATGACAAGGAACTCCTTGCCATGAAGTATGCACTGGCCAAATTTCAGATCTATCTATTGGGAGATAGACCGTTTGTGGTTTACACGGACCATGCGTCGCTACGCACGGCCGTGCATTCACCACACATTTCTCAAAGAATGGCTCCATGGCTGTCATTCTTTGCTGAATACAACTTTACGGTTGAATACAAACCCGTAAAGTTGAACGTCATAGCGGATGCGCTATCACGAAGGCCCGATTACGAGACGAAACCGTCCGTAACCGAAGGGGCCAGTGCGAACGCGATCCGTTGCACTGCTTTGTCGTCGTCAATTATACGACAAGTACGCGAGGCGTACAAAACAGACGAGGAGACACGTCTGTTGATTGATTACTTAAGTAATCAATCAAGTGAAAAGCGCGACGAACTCCCAGAGTTCCTCCGCGCTTGCGTGCATCGATATCGACTGCACGATGGTCTGCTGCTTTACAGCACAGACCAAAAAGATGAAAGTCGCATCGTCTTTCCAAACGACGATGATCTCAAATATCAAATTATGTTTGAGTTTCATGATGCACCGATTTCGGGGCATCAAGGTCGAGAGAAGACATACGCTTCTCTCGCACGTGACTTTTACTGGCGAAACCAGTACAAGTGGGTACGGAAATACGTACGCGCTTGCGAGATTTGCCAGAGCGTTAAGCCTGCGCAGTCTGCACAGTCTCCGATGCAATCTATGCCGGTTCCGACAGAGTGTTGGAAGTCCATTTCAATGGACTTCGTATTCGGTATTCCACCCGACAGTAGTCGGAAGACCGGAATAGTGGTCTTTGTAGACCGTTTCAGTAAGATGGTACATCTTACTGCAGTATCAGCGAACGTAACCGCCGCTCAAACAGCGCGGATATTCGTTGATACGGTATTCCGTTTGCACGGAATGCCGGAAGACATTGTCTCGGATCGAGATCCGAGATTTACAGGACGTTTCTGGCAAGAAACGTTCTCATTGTTGGGAACCCAGTTAGAGATGTCAACTGCGGACCATCCGGAAACGGATGGGCAGACGGAACAGGTTAACCGCGTTCTCGGAGACATGTTGCGATCATACGCACATGCCTATGAACAGTGGAGTGACTATCTGCCACTCACTGAATTCGCGATTAACAATTCGGTGCATGCTTCAACTAAGCATACACCGTTCTACGTGAATGCCTTAATTCATCCACGAACCCCAGCTTTACTTGGCGGTACGCCAAATCTAAGTGGGGGAGGGACCCGCTCAAATTTTGAGCGAGTCAATGCGCAAGTTGCAACTGCAACTTGTGAACAAAACGATGGCCCTTCTACTGAAAGTACAGTATAAGCAGAAGCAGCTTCAAATTAAACTGAAGCTGCATATGATGAATATGTGTCTGCAGCAATGGCTGCAGACAATTAGGGGAAGCGTACCGAGTACTTAGTACGCTGGCTGGGTTACCCCCAAGAGTTCGACTCTTGGGAGCCGATTGAGGTTCTGAGGGACGACGCCCCAGACCTTTTAACTGAGTTTGAGAAGGAATCTCAAACTCATAATGCGAAGTAGCATCAACAATAGGTGTTGATGCATTTAGGGAATCGATTAAGGCCTGAACTTCGGCGGGTACGGAAAATCCACCGTACCCCCGCAACTCCTCCTCTGAAAGACGAGGAGCGCCCTGCGGACACCGCGGGCAAACGAGGTGAGAAGGGACACCACAGATCAACCCTTCTTTGATGCAAGCAAAATGGATGTATTCCATTTTGCCTGTTCGCGAGTGATTTAAAAAGCTCACGCATTACGTGAACTTTATTCACGTAATCATCTGGGCTTTTGTTGTAGTTGTCAACAAAAGCGTTCCAACTCAGAATCAGGGCGTCTTTATCGTCCCTGTTTCTCCTTGACCCTTTCCGGCTCGAATAATATCGAGCCTGGAAAAAGAGGTCAATAAAGTACAGACGTCTATCGTCTGTACTTCGATCGAATCGACGTGACTGGATGTATTCGCAGTCATCCAGCACGTTGATATCGAACAACGCATATTGGCAGTCCCGCTTACGGTGACCGCCACTGTATAGGGCAATAGCCCATCCAGGGGTCCAAAACTCCACTTTGTACGGAACATGTGGTTCCGTACGATGATACTCTTCAGAAGCGGCAGGCGCCGCTTCTGTTCGAGCTCTTTTAGCAGGCGGAGAACCGCCTGCTTCAACACCACGCGCCGGGGTTAAATCACCCCGACGTTGAGAAGTACTTGGTCCAGGTGGGGAGCTGCGTTCCCGCAACCACCTGTGATAATCATTGTCGCTTTCATAGCTGACAGCGACACCAGAGTCATCATCGCTGTTAGGCGATGAGCACCTAGCGAGTTTCGACTCGCTAGATCCTTTCGTGGGGACAGCTGTACCCCCATCACTTTGTTCGGAGTCAGAACTTCCGAACATGGCTCTCTTGGCAACATGTCAATCGGAAGTTGCCATCGTGCGAGATGTTGCATTAGCAACATCTCCCTGTTTCTTGCCAGATGCCGCCTTAGCAGCATCTGTGGTCGAAGACGGTACGTCTTCCGACCTTTGCGTAGTTGACGCTGCTAATGCAGCGTCACTGTTGTCACTCAACACCTCAGCACCTAGTGCTGAGGCGGAGGAAGAAGATCCTTCGATGTTTTCAGCAGCGCTCTTTAGAGCGCCGCCGCGTGCTTTGACCATCGAGTCGATGGTCAATCAGTTGGTAAATGAGAACGACCAACAAGTGCCACCTATGATTGGCCAAAATAAAAATTATTATTGGCCAACCACCTTAAGTGGGGGGTGATGAATGGGGTGCCATTACATAATTGATATTCAAGTTAGAATATCACAGTTTAATTTCAGACGCGTTGTCTGAAATTTAAATAAGAGATTATAAATAGTACAGTTAGTTGAATACTTGATATTATTATATTAGTTAGGTAATTACTATACTATTAGCCTCTAAACCACCCATTAAATAAACACTCTTAATTTTGCGTTCTTAGACTCAAGTAAATATTTATATTTAGTTTTTAGTATAGGATTAGTTGTTATCAACTAATCCTACCCCTCTTGTATTGCGCGCTTCCTCGCAAAACACAGTGTAAGCCTGTAACAGGATCAGTCCTGTTACAAAAGGGGTGGAAGTTGGCGCGAGGCCACACCAGGATGTTGATGGAGAACCCGTGTGGAACCAGGTAGCGCGTCCGGTGTGGGTGGTTTAAACATGGCCGCCGAACAGATGCATGCACCGCATTTCGGTCACGCAATGCACAAGATCCCCAAGTTGACTGTTGAAAAAATTTCGGGGAAAGAAATATACCCAGGCCTAGGTACCGGGTTCAAGCAATGGGCCTTCTTTTTCATGGAAGCTATCGATATGGGAGAATTGACGTCCGGTTTTTTCTGGACTGAGCGGCTAAAAGTAAACAAGCAAGGCAAACATTTGGAAGGCACGGCTGCAGAATATTTCCGGTCAAATATTGGGTCGTGGTGACAACTATCGCCGCACCTACATTTCGTTTTAGAGCATATGTTGTTGGGATTCAAAGTAAATATATCCCATCACCAAGCAGATCTGTAGTTTGTCGCTGAAAAGGACTCCTGGCGCAGCTGGACGGAACATAGCTGTACTTAGTTGTTTTGGCCCGTGAGAGTGTGTCAAGCGAAAAGTTGATTGTCAAGAACATTGTTAAATTTGCGGCGCCGCGCACGAAGATCATGCTGATGGCCAGGTATGATCCTGCTAGGCAGGACTACTTGTGCCATGCTCAAGAGCCCTTGGCATGAGCTCAAGATCTGGAAGACGATGTGGTAAAAAGCAGCCCCCCCCTGCTAGGATGCACGCGAATTCGGTGACGCCGAATGAGAACAAGCGGGGGTACTGATCGTGTGGTAGCGGAGGGTACATTGAGAGGTATTGCCCGGAGAGGTGCCGCAGAAATGGAGCCAATGAAAGTGTTAAATCGACCAAGAAAAACGGTGATGGTTGATCGAAAATGTGGTTCTATCGACGATTGTGTCGATAATTGACGAAGATATGAGCACCTGCAATGATGTGTGCAAAACAGACATGTGAATCATCGATAGCGGAGCTAGTTGACACTTAGTGTCGAACGCGGAGCTCTTGGACGACGCAAGAGAATGTGGCCCAAGTGATAGATTTGCGCTTCCATACGGCGGTATGCTAAAGGTTACCAAAATCGGAAGGGTCGTGTTAAAGACAAATGAAGAGCTTGAACAGTCATCGAATTGACTGAAGTATTCTACGCGCCGAAGTTGGCAAAAAAAAATTTCGCTCGGAAGGCTGCATGACAACTGGTACATCATTGCGGACAATAGTCACCTGACTAACATCATGTTTAATGGTGAAATATTGTTTCGTATAAGGACGTTTGGGTCCATGTTTGTGGAAAATTTGTCGATTATGAAAGGGAGCAAATATGCGAATGCGAATTTTAAGAATATGGTTCTGAGTAATGTTGTAGAAAATGTCTCGAGCACACTGAAAGTTTACAACACTTGCACGTGCGCTTGGGTCACCAGGCTTATGAGACGGTTGAAAAACTGTCCAGGGAACCCAGATCAGGAATAGTCCTCACGGGCACAAAGAGGCTAAAACGTCTGACCTGTGCCGAGGGCAAAGCGACACGCAAGCCACAATCTAAGAGGGACTCAGAAAAAACGCCCCGATTGACAGGATCGTAGGAGTGATATGCAGCGACCTCAAGGGTCCCATCGCTCCTCACAATCGCCGTGGAAACAGGCTTTTGGTCCTTTTTGTAGGCAATTTTTCGAATTACGTGCGTGTGTTTGCCGCCCCTTCCAAAAATAGGGCGGCAAAGATGTTCGAGTATTTTCTTGCATGATTTAAGAACGCGTTTTCGTGCAGAGTACACGTGCTGCGTACGGACGGCGATGGCGAATACCAGAATGTCGATCTGTTTTACAAACAGACTGGTATTTGCCGGTAGATCACTGAGGCTGGCAATCCAGACTCAAACGACAAGGCAGAGCGGATAAACCGGACCATTTTTAAGATGGTTCGGTGCATGATATTTGGCTCGGGCATTCCGCAGGTGTTTTGGTCGGGGGTGGATGATTATGCGGCGTCTATACTCAACCGCACTCCAATAAGGTCAAATCAAGGGCGTTTGGCGCCAATCTAAGTGCTAACTGGCAAGCGGCCAGTGTTGACGGATATAGTTCCCATGTATGGTTTGGAGGGACTCGAAGAAGAAGGCTCTGGCGCGCCACGCTGAACGCGCTCTAAGCCTTAAAAAGAATGATGAAACGAAAGGTTACAAGGTTTCGCTTATCAAGGTTCGAGTGGTAACGGTGATGAGGAATGTCACCACGATTGAAATACTTAGCGTGGACGCAAGTGAAAAGATTAGAAAGATTTGGAGGATGAAACTGAAGTCGAGCTAAAAAATCGAGTGGGGTCACGCTTGAAAAATGGAAATGGAAATTACGTGCATTCCAAGAATAAAAACGATGAATTGACTGATGCAGTTGAAAAGAAGAAGGAATCTAAATACGAAGGTCAAGTAGAAAGAAGAAGAAGACACCAAGGGTGAAGCATATGAAAACTCGCTCAAGCAAAAGGCAACTTCGGCCGACAATCCTTCAAGTAACATTGGCGAAACCGACGCAACCCGTCGACCGCTAGAACGCTCCGATTGGTGAAAGTGATCTATACTTATTTTCAGTAAGTGATTCGACGTCACAAGGAACTTTACGATGGCGGCGGGGCCGGATCTCAAAAAAAAATATAGGGAGGCCCACGCAAGCAGCAATAGTGGGATGTGGAAAAAGAACTACAACCTCTCGAAAGTTTGGAAACCTGGACTATTATACGTCGTCCGCCAGGGAATGTATATCTTCCCACAAGTGGGTGTACAAGACCAAGATGAATTATGATGGGCCAGTGGAGAGGTACAAGGCAAAGATTTTCGCTAGGGGTGACAAGAAAGTATATGGAGATAATTATTAATTTACTTTTTCGACGGTCATGGAACTGAGCAATGTCAAGATTGTCCTAGGGTTGGCCCAGGTTTGAGTCTGAGGACTATCTGAAGATATATTTGCAAATTTCACAGGGGATGATTGTAAAACAAGAGCAGCTCGGAGATTTCGGTGTGGAGTTACGAACGATCTGGCGATAAAGCTGAAAGGGTACATTTACGGACTCAAGCAGGACGGTCGACTATGGCACGACTGTTTGCGCAAAACTTTGCAGGGTTTTGGTTTTATGCAGTGTGTTACGGACACATGTATTTTTGTGAAGAAAGATGGACATAAAACGGTCGTTGTAAGTGCCTAAGTTGATGACCTATTAGTCACCGGCACTGACGAGAAAGTTTTTCAAAGTTTTTTCTTGGACATGCAAGTGATGGAGTTAAACTACCTAGGAAATGTTACGAAGTTTTTAGGCATGAGGATCGGAGGAGATCCAAGGCATGGTTACGAATTGGACCAAGAGGCGATGATATCTGAAGTGTTTGAACGTACATAACTCTCAAAGATGAACCTGTCAAAGACGACGGTTCTTGTTTTGGACAATGTGGATAGTTTCTCTGAGCCGCTGCCGGTACGGCCCAACCCAAACATGCCATGCGTTAAAATTTTTTAGTCTCTTTGGCAGATTGTTATGTATCTCACGGTGCACGTGCCCGGACATTTCGTTTGCGGTGCACCGTGCCACCAGAAGGACGCACGCACCGACGATCGGTGACTACAACGTGGCTAAGAGGATCCTCAAATACCTCAAGGGAACTGGTGGATTGAAGATGCGCTTGAAACATGACGATGAGTTGCCGTTGCCACTACGTATTACGTGCTTTAGTGACGCAGATTTCGCTGCAGATAAAAAGGATCAGAAAAGTGTTTCCGCTATGAGTATTCTCATGAATGGAATTGTGAATAGTTGGGATTATAAGAAACAAACCACGGTGGCACGCTCGACGGCTAAAGCAGAGTTTGTGGCAGCTTCAATGGCCAGTCGAGAGGCGCTAACATTATATCGGAGATCTGGACACATTCCAAGACGCCCCGGGTTTTGAAGATGCACATCCAGGTGGCGGTTAAGCAAGTCGAGAGTTAAGCTAGCGCTGCCAGCGCAGAGCATATCGATGTGAAATCGAAATTCCTGAAGGATTTTTCACATAAGAGCATTGTTCCGGCAACAAATGTTCCAAGTGTTGAGCAATAGCGTGTTTTACCATATCGTTTAACAATAGTAATCACTAATAACGTAATCTAAATACAAGATAAACGTTCTTCCACGTGAAAATGCCAAACAAAACGTAATATCCACACCGTAACACGTAGCCGTAAATTACACAGTCTTAAACGTGATTGTGATATCCAGTGAGATAAGCAATGGCAAACTGTATGCACAGCGAAACGTGATAGCAAAGAAAACAACCGCGAGAAAACGACCAGTCGCAGAAAGAAATGAAATGCAAAACTGAATATATTTGACTTAAACTAATTATAGTCCGTCACAAATACAAAAAAATTAGTACACCTATTTTTTGGTCTTGTGCGATGATGTTCCAACCGTAATGCCATCGTGCATTCATATAGCGCTGCATTTTAACAACAAGTGTGTGGATATTGTTAAAATAGTTGGTCTATTTCTAATTTTATATTATAATCAGGTAGGACTATTTTAGGTAGCAATTTGCATTTCGTCTATTAGTAGCATAATTAGTGCATTGGTACTCAGTTCTGAGTACACACTTTTTTGCTACGTATAAGACATGTATACCATACACAGATGGACGTTCACCATAGCATCAACATCTGTTACTTAATTTCATGTTAGCTAGATAATCACTTCTCAATATACATCCCGTTGATTAAGTCCCTGTTTTGAACATCTTCTTCTCTTTACGAACTATTTGCTGATACCTTTCTCTCCTCCAACATGTGTTTGACTATGAAGATATCAAGTGCAATTACTTTTCGTTTTATACGGGCAAACCTCTCTAAATGTACCCTATTTGGAAATTAGCCAGCCTTATCATTAAGAGAGGGTGATCACTTACGGAGGATGACTCTCCTGATGCTTTATTAGGCTCGTAAAGGTTGAGAAAAGAGCACTAGAGTGTTGTTCCCGGAGGTAGCGCGCACACGTCCTTCCATTCAGCATTCCAAGCGTTTATTTCACTAAAGATCCGATCCTAAGGAGTTATGATCACGGCAACGACAGATCCCTGCCTCTGGGGGACTCCCCGGAAGGCCTCTGCGCTGACTGGAAGAAGATCTTTATGGTGGACTGGACTTTTCTCCTGTCCATCAATACTCGCAGATCTTTATCGAGTTCCTTCCACTTTGCCAGCATTTTCGGAATGTCTTGGTCGGATTGGATCAAGTACAGGTTGAGGACGCTCAAAGATTCTTTGGCTTGCGCTTCGGAATCGCGCTCCAGTATCTCCGACTCGGCGCTGACTTCCGACTCGGCGGATTACTCCGCCCCTTCTTCAGCAACTTGCGCGACTATGTCCTCCTCGGATGCCTTGCCGAAGACATCTTTCTCGTCTGCCGGATTGATAATTTCCTCCAATGCCATCGGATTGAAGCGTTTAAGCCGCGTCATTTCTCTCTCCAGACCGCTCAAAGCATTGTCGTCATTTTCGGCCGCCGCCTTTCTAGGAGAGCTGTAGTTCTGTTTGATGAAGGGCCGGAATTATGTTGGTAGTCCTCCAGCAGTTCCTTATGCATAAGGGGGTAACTTCGTTCCATGCGTCAACGACAAACTCTGAAGCCTACAAAATGTTGAGCTTTCGGTACTTGTTCTTCGCTTCGTAGCGCTCAATCATCAAGCCGATCTGTTTCCTCAGGTACTTGACTTTGAAACCGTTTATGATGCCCGTGTCCAAGGGCTGAATCTTGCTCGTTGTATTCGGCGGATAGAAGAACAGCTTAACATTGTCGAATGTTTTTGAGACCACATGGGGCGGTGCATTGTACAGCAGCAGCAAGACCCGCCGGCGCTGCTTCCCGCACCTGTCATTAAACTTCCCTGCCATCGCTGGAATATCCCGGAAAGCATCCACTACGACTGGTTTGCTTCGTAATCAAATCCCATATTCTTGACGTTTACGTTCAGGAATGCCCTGGGGTTCTTTGACTTGTGGATAATAATAGGCCTGAACTTCCGCGTTCCGTTGTCATTGCAGCACAGGACCACGGTGGGGCTATTTTTGTCTTTCTTCTTGCCCTCCAGTTGGTGCGTTGCCAATGTTGCGATCTGGCTGCATGTTGAAGAACAGGAAGGTCTCATCCATGTTGAAAATGTTGTCTAGCTCATATTCTTCAAGCCTTTCTCGAAGTCGATGAAGCTGATAATGGATGGCCTCGTTATCGGCATCTACAGATCCTCCATGCATCTTGTGACACTTGATGTTATGTCGTTGCTTGAATTTCTCCAACAATCCGTTGGAAAACTTGACCTCTTTTGCAGCTGGATCATTTAACCGATCGAAGAACTTCTGTGCCATTTGCCGTATCCCTTTGTCGGTTATAGGCAGCGCATGCTGAGCGGATTGAACCCGTAGCAATAGGGCTCTGTCGACCTCAGGAAGAGCACTTTCTCACCCTGTGAAGGTCGCTGGCTGAGGCATCGGCAGACAGAATCGATGTCTCGCTTTTGCGCAGTCTTGTAATCGAGATCAGCGCAAGCGTCACGTTGTACCGACGGAGGCAACCTCCTCTCGCGTACACTTGGGATTTTTCCTCCACTCGAGAAAAACTTCTTTCTTTTGACGTATGGTCAGAGACTGATGAGACGCGTACGATGGCCGCTTGCCACGTGCTTTCTCGTCACGTTTAGGCATGATTGCTGGGGTTCAGTATTACTTTGCTGTGAGATGATTCTTGAAATGTTTTTGTCGCACCTTACCGCCTGTTGGTGACGATCGCCCGCCTTTTATAACACTCGATATCTGCTGTGAGGTGGATCAGACACAGTCCGATCTACAGCCAATGGAAGCTCAGAGCTAAATTGAACGGCCCAGAGTATTCTATGTGTAGCCACTTTGTCAAATAAATGAAGGTCCAGTATTTGTTATGCGATTGGATAAGGGACAAATCACCATGCTATTTTACAGTGGGATCAAGAGTCAACAATGAAGCCAACCAGGACAAGTCCATGATCAGAACGACATTACACCTTTTCCTTACCCTGCGTCAATGATTATGTCGTCCTCTTCATCTGTTTCTATCAACTCATTAAACCTCGAGTAAACCTTTGGGGTAATGAGCATCCCTGTGAGGCCGCACCAAGATCATGGACATGTCAGCCTTCACCCATCCTTAACCGACTATCACTTATGGAGGTTTCTCTTATAAGGGTCTTCTCGTAGGGCTTATAATTTAGACATTTAGAGAGGTTTTATCATTTAGCACTAATTAAACCAGTTGGAAAGCCATTTGCCTTATCAATTATCGAGGTTTATCAAATAGGGAGAGTACATTTAGAGAGACTTGTCTGTATTGGATTCACTATTGGACATTTACGATCGAAGTTTTCGACTACATCTAAGCCATGGATTCGAGTGCTATTTAACAGATATATTGGCTGATCTACTGACGAAGGAAATGAATGCACCTAGGATTCAAGAATTGCGGTCGAAGTTGAGATTGTTTTGATGGACATGCAGCCTCCGGTGTTTCAGGAGGATAGTTGGAAGCGCATGTACCCATTTTGTGTTTTTGCTTCTGAAATGGGTGGATACTTTCACGGTTAATTTTTAGCATACAGTTTAGTATGATTGTAGTTTAAGGTAACTTTACATAATCCACTTTTCATTTTTATCCCCTATACAAACTTAGCTGAAAACTGCACAGCGTGGCAAGCGTCGTGCACTTACTTTCTCCTGCGAAAGATCCTACCTGGTCAAAAGTTTCAGACCAGGTAGTTAGTGTAAGATCGATCAAATGGAAACTATATTTTACGTTCTTTTCAAACATATAATATGATATTATCATCTTCTTCCTCCTCCATCTTCTCGTCTTCCACTTGTTCTTCCGTACGTTGTTCTCCTCTGCGCACGGAAGAAAGCATGAGTCGATTGTCCACCGATAGATGGACATGAGCTAGTGTATATGACATGCTATAGGAGGAGGGATCGTTTGAACGTTACTGTATTAAATACAAAAGTACCAACTTTGGAAAACGCTAAAACGACCCCCGGGGGTCGTTTTTAACGTCCTTCCCTCTCAAAAAACCAAAAAACCGCGTGTACCGTGATTTTTCACTACTGTCAGCTCCCTCTATAACAGCCCTGTTTGTCTGGCCAGAATTTGCCTGTTATAGAGGGAGGCTGTTTTACACATAAAACAGCCCGAGTGATGATATTACAATTTGGCTGTTATAGGCAACATTGGCTTTAGTATTTCCAGGGTCAAACATAGAATAATATACTGTACAGTACATATTAGAAGAGTTGTGTAGAGCATAACTATGGTAATTGACTCTCAACTAATCCAGAGCCCGTCCCTTGCTCTTGTCGCGCCGGAAGAAATTCATGATTGTTGTCTGCTTGGTAGACTCTGCCCTTGCCGCGCTGGAAAACCTCTTGTACTGGCGTAAGATGCAATCCAGATCCTCTGCGAGAGGACAACCGATGGCCTTTCCTTGGAGGCTGCCGAGCAAGACCGTGGCAGCTTCTTCAAGTTGCGCCCAGGTAACCTCCATGCCTTCCACAGGAGTGTCCTCCTCATCCTCCGCTTCAACAGCCTCCACCGCTTCAGTGGTTGAATCAGCGAGCACTTCAGAGACAATCTCCTCATCGGTGAGTGTTTCTACCACAGGAAGTGAGCCATCAACATCCAAGTAAGCAGCTTCATCCATGACTTGGTGGGTGTCATCCTGAGGGATGAGGGCAAGCAGAGCTGCCACCTCTTGAACATGCTCTTGGATTGGCGGCACATCATCCTCGTTGATGTTGGAGCTGCGGCCAATTTGGTTGTCTATAATGGGAAGAATGCCGGTCTTCTGCCAGCAATGGGCAATAGTCGAGGGTAAGACGTCGTTACAGGCCTCAACAAGGGTGTCAATGGCCTGACGAATGCTGAACTTGTTGCCGGCAGAAAGTGGATGGTTGCCGTTCTGCTCGTACTCGTCGAGAAGATACTTGATGTAACGAGTTTTGTACTTGACCTTGAAATTAGCAATCACACCCGCGTCGGCGGGCTGCAGGTGAGATGTAGTGTTTGGAGGAAGGAAATGAACCTGAAACAGAAACGGTCAATCGCTGACTAGCTTAAGATATGAAGAGTGGATTCTGTAAGATATTGCACATTACTGTACCTTTACATGTGTCAAACGATCTTCATATTCCTCAACATCATGAGGAGATGCGTTGTCCACAAGAAGCAGGATTTTTCGATCTTCTCCTTTGTACTTCGCGTTCAGCTTCAGCATGTACTTCTTGAAGATATCACCGCGCATCAAGGCTTTCTTGTTGTGATGGTAGTCGACGTGCGGGAGAGAGCCCATGTCGGTGTTGCGGTAACAAAGGGGGTTGGCGGCCGTTCCGATCACAAGAGGCTTGAGTTTCTCAGTCCCTGCAAATGTGGGATATGTATCCGTCAGCTGTTAGGGAACAAGCAACCAAACTTTATCGCCATTTCTAAACATGACATACCCAAAGCATTACACGTAAGCAGAATGGTGATTCTGGTCTTGTCTTTCTTACGCCCCTTCTCTGCAGACTGGCTCAGAGTCTTGTTGGGCGACATGCGAAAGAAGAGCCCAGTCTCGTCACAGTTGAAAATGTCGCAAAGGGCGTAATCCTTGGTGATTTCTTGAAGGGCTAGGCAGAACCCAGCAAGATCTTGAATTGGAGCACTCTCGGCTTCTCCATGGAGGCGATAAGACTTGATGCCGTGACGTTGCTTGAACCTTGAGAGCCATCCATCGGAGGCGACAAATTCAGGCTTTGTCTGGGCCGCGTTATTGATGCCGAGAGAGCTAGCAAAAGCCAAAGCCTTGGCGGCGACAAGTCCGTCTGTCAGAACCACATGATTTGACCGTGCCTGTGTAAACCAAAGCTTGACAGATTGGTCATTCTGCATTTTGATGATCAAATCAATGGATGGTCACGAAGTGTGCAATGTATTTTGCGCTGATGAATGCAGTGGTCACGTACCTGAGGGAACTCGCATTCACGCAGCCTTTTGCGATTGATGTCTGCGTTTGTTACCTCAGCCTGCTTGGCCGCGTCCTTGTACTTGTTCTTTTTGGCCAGAATGTCAGTGACCGTCTCGCGGCTGGCAAGGCCAAACATCTCCCTAAGTTGCTCGTGTGTAATGTTGCTGTGCTTTTCTGCGTAATCTATCAAGGCCACCTTTGTCTCAAGGTGATTGATTGTCGTTTGAGCCCCATGATGAGTGCGTGCAGCAAGGAGATGTTGAGGCTAAGGTGAGAATAATAGGTTTGTGGGTGCTTTGGTTGGGGGTTTTCTGTTCGATTTATACCAATTATACCAACAAAAACTCGAAATTGAACAGAACAGAAATTTCTGTTCAATTTCGAGTTTTTATCTAAACATAAATAAATTGGTTTCTGTGCACCAGCACATTCCAACACCTTCTAGAATTCTCTGGCATATTCTAGTGCAATCTATGGCAGTTGACACCCAAATTCCAAGTCCCCTAGCAATAATGGCTGTTATAGAGGGAGGATTTTAGTATGGAGTGGATCTCAGCCGAACGGCTGTTGCTGTTATAGGCAATATGCTGTTATAGAGGGCGGAAAAAGTATGGGAAAAATTCCGTACTGGGAAAAATCTGCCTGCTGTACAGAGATGCTGTTATATCAGATGCTGTTATAGAGGGAGCTGACTGTACATGTCAACATGAGCGTCGTGGCAGCCACGCAGCCACACAAGACGTACGCACTCGAGGACAAGAAACCGTTTTTCAAGCACTTTTATCCCAAAGATGTCGCGATGCTTGCCGTGCGATCCGCGGCCATCCAGGGGATGATGGTGTTCAATGCGTACGTGGCGTCGCTGGATCTCGAGGCCACGGATGACGACGACGAGTCGAGCGACGAGGAAGGGCGTGCCGCGATCGTCGACAAGCCCGCGTTTGTCGCCCCGAGTCTTGAGGAATTCTGTCGTGCGTGTGCAAAAGTGTTTGGCAAATCGCTGAGCGTGACGACCTGTGTGCGGTCGCTCGAAGCGATCTCGTTGCGTGTCTGCCGTCCACAGATCGTGAGCAAGCTCATTAAGGGTGGGAAATGTCACGTAGAACGAGGACGACTCTCGTTCGCTGATACTTGTGTGTGTGTGTGTACGTGCTTGTAGACATCAGCAAGTCGGCGACGCGCAAGTATGCGCGCACGTCGAGCAAGCTCACGGCGGGCGTCTTAATGCTTAAAACCGGTATGCGCGCGAATCTGCTGAGTCATCTCGCGGTGTTTCTAGTGGAGGAGGTAGGGTACAGGCTTGCACTGCAATGATGCGCGCGAGAGCTTTGTGTGTGTTGCTTACAAAAAACGTTGTGTCGTTGTGGGTACTTTATCGAGTAGACTTACCACGTCTGGATCCTCTTCCATCGATGCTTCGTGTTGAAACGAAAAAGCAACAAGAACAAGCTACGCTCGATCGAGGATGGCGGCGTTACGAGCACTACGAGTGAGGACGAACAGGACACGGACGTGCCTTTTCTACCCACGATGGGTCTCAACGCGTCTCGCTCATTGTTAGCAATTGTCACGGGCGGTATCGGTGCCGCGATGGGCACGGCCGTGCGACCAGGTGTGGGTACATTTATTGGCGGCACGTTAGGCGACTCGATCGCATACGTCTTGTTTTAGAGACAGAAAGAGATAGGGAGTCCTGACCGCGACGTGGTCGAGAGGGGGCGAATCCCCAGTGGATACTTTGCATGAGCACGCGCTACGTCTACTTAAACGACGTCGCGATGCGAGTGTCGTGGCCAATACTACGAACCGACTGGCTTTCCTTCCCAGCATCCACTGCTCGTTCGGGTCACTTTCTTTTTTTATCAACTGCAGACGCTCCCCCTCCTCTTGCATAAGTTGCCAGTTAGTGACTCTCGGATAGTCACTCGGCTACGTTTATTCTCTAACGCAGGCAGGACCCTGCCTCTAACAAAAAGTAAGGAGCGTTCGCCCGTCGTGGCTAAACGTCGCACTCGTTGCCTCCTCCCTCTCCAATTCGTGCGTCTACGTTTGGAGCATTTTTCCCGCTCTTGTGCTCATCTTCTGCTGCTGCCACTTGGTGAGCAGAGCGTAGGCAAAGGAGATGACGTCCACCATGTACCTCGAGACAGTCTCGTTAACTGATGACGCGTCGGATCCGTCGTCCGCGCCGTCGAACGCCGCCGTGCTGGACATGGACCGTCTGGAGCATCCTTTTGCTTCTTCGTCCGAATCGGACGCCCCTGCGTCGCTCGTGTCGAGCCAGGACGTCGTCGTGCCGGTATCAGAGAGCGCCATTAACGAAGATGGCCATGGTCCACTTCATCAAGCAACCAAGGATCGAGAAACGACAAACTCGGTGGTCGTGGAAGTGCACGATGAAACCACGCACGTCCCGAGCCAGATCCGGACCCAGCACGAGACGTTGCCGCCGTTGCAGTTGCTGCCACCCACGAACGTCCCGGTGGACGAAGACGCACAGGACTACGTGGACCCGAATCTGTTTTCGCCCGACGTGTCCCGGCACGCCATGGAAATCGCGCATCGTCGTGCAAAAGCGATTGCGAACGAGGTGAAGGAAATGATGGAGCTCGAGGGGATGGACGTCTATAAGGCGGGCAAGACCAAGCTGTCGCCGGCGGAAGCCGTGGGCATTATTGGTGGCGCGTTTGCCTCGTCGTTCCAGCGTGCCAAAAAGTTGGTGAAACCAGGAACAAAGGAGTACGATCTCTTGTCTGGTACATCGCCGTCGTCGGCGAAAGTGGATGATCTCGACACGGATGGAGACGGACTCCAGCTCTCGCCCGATGCATCCTCTCACACGGACGGGAAGCTCTTTGGCGCACGGAAATTGAAACCAGCGTTGAAGCGCATCTCTGCGTACTCGACCACAGCGGCGCTCGAGTCGGAAAAGAAAACGGCCGGGCCGCGACCTGCCAAGAAAAAGACGATCGTGTGGCACCAAGATGTGCTCGATGCAGACGAAGAATTTTATGACGACGAGAGTGGTGGACAAGAGACGAGTGCGTTGATGCATGGGGACGGAAACGTCCCGAGGAATGGCAATGGCAGTCCTCGCCCGCACCTGCTGGATTATAGCAATAAAAGTGACACGGGACCCACCGCGTCGCCAAGTCGAAAGAAACGCAAAAAGTTGGTGCGATCCATGATGCGTCGACTCACGCCGCGCGAGAAAGAAGAGCTCTATCGCCAACGACCCGATCTCATGATTGTGCCCAACTGGGCGCAAAAGTATCGCGAGGAGCTCGCGGGGGAAGACCCTCCGGTTTGTAATGCGTGGTTGTTTGGCTTCGTCCTCGTCCTCGTGATGGTGCTACTGGCGTTTCTCGTCCTTCTCGTGCGGCATCGTGCGACCACCACAAGCCCGTAACATGGGGCATCCGATCAGCTCTCACCTTTAGAATGTAAGAAACACACTGCAGTGGATGCTGCCTCCTCTTGTTTGAGACAAGTATGGTAAGGAGCACTTCTCACTTGCTCCCGCGGATCGGATCCCACCCACTCGTGTAGAATATTCCTGAAGAGCGACACAATACTCGCTATCGTCGCGTAAGAGAAAAAGTAAACGATGCTTCGGTAGACGCAATGGAAAGTAAGAGCTCAGCTACGGCTTCGGACATAAACCGAGCCGAAAGTATATTGTTTTTCGTCGCGTTCTTGCTTCCGATTAACGCCCAAGGAGGCTTGCCTTCAACCTGTACGCGCGCGTCCGCCAGTCAAATCTAGTGGTGGCTGTAGTCATACTTGCCGTTCACGCGTTTCCAGTAGTTACTCTTCTCCTTGTCCTCTTGCGTGGCACCGCGCGTGGGCAGGACGCCACAGATCACCCACGAAATCCTAGCACAAGACGTAAGGGTTTCAGTTAGCACATGTTTACGTTGCACGATAGTGATTACCCTTTTGTGTCTCTGTTACACGTACGCGCCGGCAAGGAGAAAAGGTTGAAAGTATTCGCGCTTGCACTCGTGGATCACAAATTGTTTAAACGGGAGTCGGTGCCATTTCACGGCCTTGGTCGCAGCTGAAGCAGTCATGGGAGAATCTTTAAGGGAGTGGTGGTGTATTATGCTCTACTGAGGGAGGGAATAAGGCAACGACTCTGGCTAGTAATTCCCTTGTGCAATGAGCCAATCGTTTTGGAAAGGTACCTCTGAAAACGAATGTAATTGGCCTATTCTGTGGGTGAACTGACTTAGCAATTCACAAGGATATGAATTATTACAAGGATGCACATGACGCAGACGCACAGAAAACCGCATCTATTCCTGAATGTGTGTTTCGATCTCACTGGGAGCATCAGCGCGAGTCCATTACAGATATTAAGCGGAATGAGTGGGTTTCCAACGCCTATCATTGTCTACTATGAGCGTCTGCTACAGCACAAGTTAATAGTCCTCGTCGCCGCCAAACATGTCCATGCCGCCACCCATGTCCACCTCCTCTTCCTCCTCCACGGGTTTCTCCTCTACCTTGGCTCCTTCCTCCGCCGTAGCCACTGCGCCTGGGGCAGCCGCCGCAGCGCTTGCCGCAGCGCCCCCGGACGAAATGAGTTCTAACACCTTGCCCTCCTTCGATAAGAGCGACGCAAACAGTGTGGGCCAGTACGGCTCCACCTCATTGCCCGACGCATTCAAGACTTGAGTGATCGCGTCCGATGTGATCTCATGCTCCCCATCAAATAGAATCATCGACGCGTAGGACACGCAAAGCTCGTCGTGCTGCTCCTTGCTGATCATCGTCGCCATGCTTGCGCTTTTTGTGCTCTTGCTCTCGACAGCAGCTCAGTAGTAGTGGGTGGCCGCGAGCTGTTTCTGACCAGTAGTGAGTGCCACACTAAGTACGGATGGTGGGCCCCCCAAGTTGCCGTTGTGCCCGTTTATGTAGCGTCCATCGACCATCATTCCCGAACGGCAACCGCAATGCCTGGAGGCAACGCGAGGCCATGCGCGGCGTCCGATCCAGTGCATGCGCCACCGACGGCTGCACAGGGCGTGGAGACGGCCACACGCGCGATTACGGCACGAGGAGACGGGAAGGAGAACCACGTTCCATCGAGTAGCCGTCCGTGGGGCCACGCGAAGGTCACGATGCGGCGGGGATCGTATGACTCGATGCACGTTGTTGCGGCCGCCCCGAGACGCGACGCGTCGACGTTGTCGTCGTCGGTGCTTGGGAAACGTCGTCGTCTGCGTCCAGACGCGTGTACGGCAGGATACAATGAACCTTCACGCGATGACGCAGCTTGGACGTTTGCAGAGGATGGACAAGACGTCAGTGCGGCTCTCGTGACGCCGTGGCACGACGCTCAAGCACGAGCAGTGGATCGTGTTGGCTCTCCGCTGTCGTTCGATGCGGAGGAAGAACCGACTGGACTCGACTGCACGACGATGGTCGTGGACGACGTCCGTCGCATGGGACTCGTGCGCTTTGGGACCGTGGCCTTTGGGGACCGCAAAAGTCGACGCTTGATCCTCCAGAATACGAGTGACGCGCGCCATGCGCGCGTCAAGTATGATGGCTACCGTATCCTCGTGCACGATGGCACGTACGCACGCATGGACGCGATGAAGCGACACCACCCGCGCATTCACTGTGACCTGCATGTTTGTGTCGTCGAGGCCCTGAAATCCGTGACGCTCCGCGTGACGTTTGAGCCATTGCCCATGGATGTGGGCCATCGCGTGACGGCCATGCTCAAGTTTACGGTGAATGATCAGTGGACATTGCAATGTCGCGCGATCGGCGACGTGATGCCGCCCAAACCCAAGCTCGGGGGGATAGGACACGTACGTACGTCCACCCACGCGCAGTCGACGGTCGTGGCATCCAGTGGAAAGACGCAGCAGCCGAGGAAATCCATCGCGAGTACCGATAGCACCGTCGTGTCCAGCGTGCTCACAGTACGTGAACTCGAGCGAGACGACGAGCCGCGACACGCCCCAAGCGCCACCGTGGGCACGAAACGCCACTTGTCCGCGCCGATCGAGCTATCACCGCCCCACCATGGCGTGAAACGAAGAAAACGCGACGCGACGCACGAGGGAGGGGTTTCCAGGAATAATCTCAGGCTGTCACGGGAGAACAAGCTTGTCCCGGACTCGTGGTGGAAAAAACGGCAAGCCGAGTATGACGAACAGTGGATGGCCAAACAGATGGAAGGATTTACAAAGTGGATCAATTATGTGCTCTTAGAAGACACGGGCTTTTGTGTGCGAGACGACGACGAGCGAGTCGAGCCCGCGGAGCCACGGAGTGGAAGGAAACGTCGCGTGGACTTTTCGTGCTTGCGTGTGCTCGCTCAGAAACGCATGGAGTCGAGGTGGATCCAAGCGGGGATGGCCTTGTACCACTCTCCAAGTATGCAAGATGTTTTATTCAACTTGCAGGATGAAATCGGGAACAGGAGACTGCTCTTTCGCGCCGATCGTCCCGTGTATGCAGACGTAGGGTTGCAAACCGAGTTGATTACGTTGCTCAACAACTATCATCCTGTGTGGCTCTGTCTCGGCTTAGCTGTTGTGCTTGGAAACCAGATCATGCAACAGGAAAAGTGTTCGCTACGCACGATCTGTATCCTCAGCCATGGAAAAGCAACGTCCGTTGATTCCAAGATGCCCAGTGTCTTGCGTCGAATCATCTTGAAACATGTAGTGAAAGACTCGCACGTGGCACAAAACTATGGCTTGGTGAAGAATCTCATGATGCCTCTTGACGGTTCCACGGTTGATCGCGGCGATGGCGGCAATGCGTTCATAAACACAAAGAAAAACATTACCGGCCGCGAGTATTTTGATTCCTTGACGCAGTCGCTTATGCTGAAATTCTTGATGCTCGTGTTTTTTCTCGACCGCGCCATCGAGCATCGAGGCGACACGTTTTCGTCGTTTCCGTGTCTCTTTCGAGTCGTGCCTGCGAGTCAAAGGACCAGTGCTGTAACAGTTTTCCAGGACACTAGAAACGACCAAGGAAAGCGTGATGACGACGTCGTCTCGGTGAAGCAATCGCAGGTTGTCGTGACGGAATTCTGTCGACTCTTTCTGGCTAGTGAAGGTCGAATCGATAAGCACTTGAAAACACTGGACTATACACTCAAGCACAAGCAGACGGCGCTGGATGAACTGGATCTGGAGATTACAAACTTGGAAACGGATTTGCGCGATGGTGTGCGCCTGTCCAAGCTGATGGAGAAGCTCACAGGACCTGGAACCTCGTTGTCACCCGCTGGCCAAGACGAGCGTCGCAACCCTCCACGTCTGTCCTCGCTTCTGCGGGTACCAGCGCTCTCGCGGCTGCAAAAGGTGCACAATGTGGAGATTTGTCTGCATTTTTTCCAGCAGAAATGCGGTGCGAACGTGCTGGATCGTCTAAAGAGCAATTTCCGTCGAACCGAGCGCGTTGCCGGTCGTGTCCGTGTCTCGACGGCTGGCTTTGCGGGTTTACGGGCAAGCGTGGACAAGAAGATGGTGGCGCAGCTGGCGAAAGAGATTGTCAATGGCAATCGCGAGCACACGCTGGCACTACTGTGGAAAGTGATGTCGCACTTTCAATTGCCGTCGCTCGTGAATGTCGAGACGATGCAGCGTGAGATTGCGACTGTTGTCAAGCGCATGAGTTTCCGTGCCAAGGAGTTTTTTGATGCCCAACAAGCGACCTCTCCGCTTGGTTTCACGGAAGAGCACGAATGTTATGGAGTATTACTCGAATGGTGCCGAGCAGTTTGTGCCAACTACAATGTGCGCGTGGACGACTTTTCTCGATCTTTTGCCGATGGCAAAGTGCTATGTTACGTGCTTCATTACTACCATCCCATGCTTTTGTCCAAGTCGGACATTTTGCCAACCACACGGGACGTCGCGAGTGCGGCGCACGCGGAGGAAGACATGCTCCTGGCGAATGAGCAGCGCCATTTTGCGCTCGTGAATACCTGTGTCAAGCAGTTGGGCCACGTGCCCGTGCTCCTGCCGCAGCAATACCATACGAAAAATCCACCGGATGCAAAAATGGTCCTGACTTTTGTATGTTACTTGCAGTCCCGTCTAATGGACTCGTGCCATGAAGTGCACGCGGCTTGTCGCTTGCAACGATGGTGGAACAGTCCGTGGCTGCGGGTGCGACGGCATCGTCAAAAGACGCGCAGTGCTCGCATTCTGCAACGATTCTGGTACACGTCGAGTCAGCAACGACTGGCGATTCGTCAGTGTCGGAAACTCTTGCGAGCGGCACACGTGGTCAAGGCGACAGTCTTGACGTGGTGCGCTCGACGACGCTTCCAGCGACTGCGAAAAGCTGTGAGGACGATCCAGGCAGCGTTTCGAGCTCGACGTACGCGGCGAGTGGACGCGACGGTGCTTGATGCGATTCACGTGATCCAGTTTCACTGGAGAAAACAATTGGAATGGAGGTACGAAAGAAGAGAGCGGCTGGAGCGTTGGAGTACTATCGAACGGGAGAATGCGCGACGTGCGCTCAGCTGTCGTATCATTGAAAGAAATTGGCTGCTGCATTTATCGCGAGCTGGCGCTCGTCTTGTCCGGCAGCAACTACTCGACGATCGGGCCACCGCAGCGGCATGCATCCAAGGTGCTTGGCGTCTCAAGCGTGTACGCGTTGAGGTAAAACAACGTCGTATGGAGGAATCGCGACGTAAATGGGCGGCACGCGCGATTCAGATGGCATGGCGAAGGTTGCAAGACGAGCGCACTCGGATACTTGCGCTCAAGCGTCTCGAGCTGGAAAGGGAGGAAACGGCGCGTAACACTCGGCGACGCGAGCTCCAGCACCGAGTCGAGAAGCGCGCGGCGACATGCATCCAGCAAACGTTCCGTGCATTTGCATTGACGAAGCGCACAGTAGCCGCGACGAAGATTGTGAGCGTAGTGCGGGGTACGCGACAGCGACGCCGCTTTGTCAAGGCGCAAGCGGCAGTACACGTCCTTGAGCGCACGATTCGCGCATGGCGTCGACGACGCCACGTCGCTGCTTTGCAAGCCGTGTACAGCATGTGGACAACGTATCAGCAAATGCAGCGCCACGCTGCGGATCAACTGGTGAGGCAGCTCCAAGCAAAAGGCGCGGCGCGGTGTATTCAACGCTCGTATCGACGCCATCGAGCCGCGAAACGAGCGGTGGCGGCGACGGCGATCCAGCGGCGCGTGCGTGTCTGGCGCGCGCAGCGCTCGTACCGCCACGTTCGTCGTTGTGTGTGCTTGCTGCAACAAAATGTTCGCCGATGGCGTCGGTGGCAGCACTTTCGTGCGCTCGAGAGGTTCCACGACTTGTGGGTACGGTATCGACGAATCAAGCAAGAAGAGATTCGCTTGGAACGTCTTGGACGCCTCCACGCCCGTGTAGCATCGCGTGCAGCGCTCTGCATTCAGTCTCGCTATCGTGTGTACGTGCATCACAAGCGCGTCCATGCGGCACTTTGTCTCCAGGCACTGGTTCGTGGCTGGCAAGCAAAGCAGCGCGTGGCACGGCGGCGACGAGCTTTCCAGCGTCAGTGGGCCGCGCGAGAGATCCAGAAGTGGGTGCGTGGATGGACTTGTCGTCGTACTCGATTGGATTTCTACGCAGTGCAGGCCCATCTGCGTCGTCTGCGTCTGCTCGTGTCGTGCTGGCAGATTGAGCTATGGTACGTGAAATGGAAGCTCCGGTATCGGAAGAAACGCCTGGTGCTGATCCGAGCGCGCTGGACGCAACTGGGCGCTCGGATCTTGCACAAACGCAGGACGGATGTCGATCGCATTGCCACTTGCTGGCGTGCGTGGTGGCTACGAACGTGTCTCGATGTGCGCATCCAGGAAAAGCGACGGCAGCAGGAAACAGCGCAGCGGATACAGGTGTGGTGGCTGCAACTTTGTTGCCACTGGAGCGAGCGCGCGCGGGAGGACGAGCGACAGCGGCGTCACAAAATGGAAGCGATCGCGGTCGCTCGCGCCAAGCGTCTGGTCGCGTCCTGGATCTTTCACACGATCATTGTCCCCTCTCGTCACCATCGTGCGTACATTGGAGCGGTGACGAAGCTCCAAGCCTGGTGTCGTGGCCTGTTGGTGCGTTTGCACTGCTGCAATGCGGCACTGACGCGGCATCGTAAGAGGATTGGGAGGATGAAGTTGGTGGACGACCGACGGGGGCCTTCGAGCGTCCATCTCGAGCAGTTACGAGTCAAGACGGGCACGGACCCGCACGAGCAGGAGCGACCGCAGACGTTAGGAGCACGGCTCGAGATGGCGCTGCATTTGCTCTTGCATGGCAAGCGGCTTCAAGATATGCTCTTTGCGAGTCACACGATCGAAGTCTGCACGCGGTATTCGCACGAATGTTGCCGCACGTGCGTCCAACTCCAGATCTCAGCGACGATCTTTGCAGCCATTCGTGGCTTGAATCGAAGTCGTCCGCACGTCGAGCTCTTGCACCAGCTACTGCTCGTGCTCAAGAACTTGACGGGGTATCGTCGGTCAGCGGACAAGCAGCGTCGAACGCGGATCGACGAGATGGACGAAGACGTGGAGGGGCGACTTGAGGTGGATCTCCGCGCCTTGGATACGCTCGTGGATTTGCTCCATATCCATCGCGACATGCACCATGTCTTTGTCTTGTCGGCCGAAGTGATTGCCTACTACTTGACGTCGCTCCAGCCGCTCCGTCGTGACCATGCCAGTGTCCACGAGACGTGGAGTGAAGCGGCCAAGCGACTCACGGGGTTGCAGGAATTATCGATCCGGAAACTCGCGCTGTACAATGCCACGGCCACGTTTCGACGCACAAAGCAAGGGCCCGAAACCAGTGGCACGAACTTGATGCGCAAAATGAACCCGAAAACAGCCGTTGCGATCATGGAGCAAGTCGTTGCCCTGTTGCAACGGTGAGCGCAGACGGTGTCATAGAGACGCTTTTTAAGGTCATGACGAGGGGTTGGTCCCGGGGCCAGAGGCATTACGTTGGCAGATTGGACATGAACACGACGCGCGTCGAGTTCGTGCTACGGATCTCCCGTGGTCGCGCGTCCCGAGAGCTGCTGATTGCAGAAAGGAGAACTGGAACGTCATGAAGTCTATTATAAGACTAACGATAGGTACTGACAATATTAATTTTTATTTAATATGTATAGTGTAGTATTGAAAAAAATTGTATTTGTTTCTCACCGATTGTGCGCTCCCACTAATTCCAGTGCAAGCTTGTGCACAGCAGCCCTATTCTACTAAGCAGATGAGAGAGACAAAACGACGCGTCTACCGATAGATTAACCCCAAAACAATCAATCAGATAAGACACGCAACAACTTGCAGAGTTCGTACGCGCAAGTGTGCATCACTATCGATTACACGATAGACTAAGTGTAGCCGGAGCGTATACGCACGGTGCGGCTAGCGCACAGAGGAAGACTCTTCCTTAAAGCGGTAGCTACCGCTACTTAGCCGATACGCCCTTGTAAAGGGTTTAGTAGGAGAGTTCTCCTACTCGGGGCCAAGATTCCCGGGTTAGTTTACGACTTAGCCTTAACGGCTGTATTCCCTTTACGGGATGTAAGTAAAGGGAGGACTCCCTCTTACCTACGACACTCACTGCGCGCGCGACCGGTCGAGGTCGCGCGTCCGCTAAATAGAGTGAAATGTAAACTGAATATATTTAATATGTAATTAGCCTAAATTAATTTAAACTAATATAAACTATATGTAATACTAAGTAGAATATTCCTAATTCGTACCTAGCTAAAATGTAGTGTACACACCTGTGTACTGACACGTGGATGGCTGACACACCACCACACCAAGGGCCCCTGCCCTGATTGGTTAAAATAACCAAAGGTTCAAAACCTTTCAATCTGGCCAATACTGACCTCAACCGTGGTGTACTCATGTACACCAACACTCAATGTAACCCGAATGTAACCCCGTTACATCCTCCCCATCAAGACTATTGCTTACGCAATAATCAAAATCTTGTTGGAGAACTCCAACGCCAGTACCTCTGCCTGTCCACTGTACACCTTCAGCGGTGCTATGGACGCAAACTATTCCGACAACTCGGAAGTGGACGCCCTTGGGGAGCTCTCCCCAACGGCTGGCCATGTTGATAGTGCCGAACGGCGCTATCAGTCATCCAACCCATTCCCCACACGTGGGGAAAACGCACTAACTCGTGCGCCACCGTTACCCGCTAGGGGTGATACCTCCAGGTTGCCACAGGCAACCACCACCAATGAACCATCCTTGGTTCAAGAGACCCGACGTACTGGACGGGCACGGAAGGGACCTCGCGACCCTAAAAGGGGGCTAAGAACGCGGTCAAGATGGGTTTAGCCTCCTATACCCCTGGTCCAGCGGCTATACTGCCGCGTGAAATTGCGCATCGGAACCAACTCCGGGCCCGACTACTAACGCCCAAACATTATTCCGTTAAGTCCTACCGGACGCGCCTCGGGAAGCAGGCACGCGGTGTCCTCGTGGATATTATCCGCGAGATTCCTCTTGTTCTCCTGAGGGACGAAAGCGTCGAAGACGCAGAACAGGCGTTCCGCGCCTGGGCGGAAAGGGAGAAACGCCTCCCCAGTTTCGACGCTGTACAACAGCTTTTCCGAACACGACGTTCGGGTAGAGAGAGCGCTACGCTTGGCCTATGCTCAGGCCAAAGCGCAAGGGCAATTGCCTGCCTCCTATTATACGCTCTATGCTCTCGATGTGGTGCCGGAGAGCAATGCAAGCACAGCATCTGCCTCCGGCGAACTCCCAGCTATTGGGAGTGAAGGGGCTTCTTCATCCCTTTTGGTCGTTGACTCCCAGTGGGATTCTCCCGCTCGAAAGCGTCAACGACGTCACGGCAATCCTGCCGCAGGGGAGTCTCGTACTCCCACGAGTTCTGGGAATGTGGATACCCTTTCCACTTCACCAGGTACTGGGTCTCACCCCGGTGATGGCGGCGTGCCATCAGGCGTTCCACATGATAATGTGGAGTACCCTCCGTATCGAGCACTGGAGGAGGGGGTCGCGCTATTGCGGCGTGACTTACACGAGCGCTGCGATCGGCACAGCCTTCGCATCCAAGATGCTCAGGAGGAACTCCGCAACGAGGGGAGTGCGAATGAACGCATCGAGGAGCGGCTTGCCTCTCTCGAGACTCTCGTTGCGGAGATTCAGGGTCGTATATCAACCCTGTCGGAGATGTTCCGACCTGTTGTGCCTTTCGGCTATCCGGTTTCTCACCCTCCTCCGAGAGGGGACCCGCCTCCGGGTTCTGGTATGGCTTAAGCATACCCACATAAAAGGTTGGATGCGTACGCATCGCCTTCGGGATGTCTAAGGTGTACGACAAGCCCTTTCGGGCTAATACCTTAAAGGGCCCCACAAACCTGGGGCGCAGTTTATTGCGCAACACATTTGAAACTGCATGTGTAGGAAGATTTTTAGCGTTTAATAAAACACTTTCTCATAATTTGTATACCTTTTTGTTACGCCGCCCCTTTCGGTCAGCTTGCTCCTTCTGCTTGTCTTGGCTTTCCGCCATGGCATCGCAGACGTGTCGTAAGACACTAAGGCACGTCGATAAAAACTTATCGATGTGATTTCGCACAGATACAGGGATTACATCGGGGAATCCTCCCCCCCTCAAGACCTGGGCCACACACACGTGGTGTCAACGGAACTCTCGGATTCACCAATCCGTTCACGTAAAACGGGGTAAACCCCGTAGATGCATGTACCGAATTGTTGATAGCAAATTCAACCATCGAAAGCATCTCACTCCAACCCTTTGGAGAATCCGGACATAAACTCCGGAGAATATCCTCCACAACGCGATTAACGCGTTCCGTCTGACCGTCCGTCTGCGGATGATCCGCAGTGGACATGAGGAGCTTGGTGTCTATCACCTTAAACAACGCTCCCCAGAATTGTCCCGTAAAACGGGGGTCCCGATCCGACACAACGGAATCGGGTAGACCATGCTGTCGAAAGACACGGTCTAGGAGCACTTTCGCTGTTCCTTTTCCATCTATGGACTCTGGCACCGCCGCCGGGTGAGCCATCTTGCTCAAACGGTCTACAAAGACCAATATTCCGGTGATCCCGGCCTTATCATTCGGAAAACCGAATATAAAATCCATGCTAATGGATTTCCAACACTCCGTTGGAACCGATAAGCTCGCCAAAGGCGCAGCTGAACTTGCAGAGGGTTTAACCCTCTGACACGTCTACAGGTGCGTATATACGCACCGACCCACTTATACATATTGGGCCACCAATAAAAAGCGCTTAAAGCGCTGTAGGTCTTATCCCGACCTAAATTACCCCCGGTAGGGGCGTCATGTGCCTCAAAGAGGACTTTATACTTCAGTTCCTCATCATGAGGAACTACCACCCGCGGAGTGTCCTCCGCGCTCGTGCTATAAAATAGCAGACTGTCACAGTGTAAACGAGCTTTAGCTCGACTTGACAGGGTTGGCTCAGACGAGCCAAGACCCTTTTCACCTAACGCGCTGATTAGCGCCGTACACTGTGGGTCTTTCTCATACGCCTGGTGCATGAGATCCACCACAGACGAGGTGACGAATATCGCGTGAGCGATCTAGTAATCGGGACGACGCGACAACGCGTATGCAAGCACGTTTTGCTTGCCAGGTTTATACTTAACCTCAAAGTTGTACTCCGCAAAGAAGGAGAGCCAACGGGCCATCCGTTGCGAGATATGAGGCGACTTTGTCGCTGTCCGTAAGGACGCGTGGTCAGTATAAACCACGAGCGACTTTGAGCTGAGTAAGTGAACCCTAAATTTGACAAGAGCATACTTCATTGCAAGTAGCTCCTTGTCATGAACGGGATAATTCCGTTCCGCAGCTTTAATCTGCCTCGACTCAAAAGCAATCACGCTTTCCCTTCCTGCATCGTCTGATTGTGACAAAGCACATCCGATTGCGAAATAGGAGGCGTCGCAGACGACACTAAATGGTTTCCCAGAGTCTGGGAGAGCAATAACGGGAGCTTTTAACAAGCTCCCCTTAACCGCTTCAAAAGCGTTTTGGTGTTCAGTTTCCCAACACTAATCAACATCCTTCTTAAGAAGGTCGGTCAATGGCTTCGCCATTTCAGCGTAGTTCTCGCTGTATTTGTGGAGATAGTTGGCTAATCCAAGCCACTTCCGTACATCTCTGATATTTACAGGCGAAGGCCACTCCACAATGGCTTTCACCTTCGCGGGATCCGCCCGCACTCCATCCTTACCGATGAAGCATCCGAGGAAAGGAATTTCCTCAGCACCGAAGATACACTTGGATGCGTTTGCATATAACTTATGCTCTCTCATACATTCGAGCACTGCTCGAAGGTGTATCAGATGCGTCTGAACATCAGACGAGTCGCCTTCCGCCCGACTATGGACAAATATATCGTCGAAGTACGTCTGAGCGTAATTCCTATGAGGGCGGAAGAGTTGAGTCACCAAGCGATTGAAAGTCGCTGGTGCATTTGAAAGCCTTGTGGCATAACAAGCCACTCCAACAGCATGCCACTAGGCGTGCTGACCTCTGTAAGCGGAATATCGGATGCTCGCATGAGCACCTGATAATACCCGTCCACCAGATCTAAGGCGCTGTAAACAGTACATCCTGCCATATTATTATGGAAACATTCTTCTGAGGAATCGGAATTTGCATTGGTACAGTAGCTGCATTCAGCTTATTGTACGCATGCACAATGCCCCAATTTCCGTTCGGTTTAGTGGGGGATGAGTGGGGAGACTTGCTCTCCTGTACCATACCTGCCTCTTCTTTCCCCTTGAAGAATGCGTCGATGACGTCGCATTGCTCCTTGGGGAGAGGACACTTCCTAATGACGCAGTATTTGGTTCCAAGAACCAAATCAATTTCATGTCGTACCCCCCTATCCGGTGGTAACCCCATCGGCGGGTTGTCACTAATGACATCTCCAAATTCCTTTAACAAGGAATGGTAAGGGTCCTCAGGATCCGCAAAAATCTTGCGGCCGCTTCGGGAATTCAATGCCTGTTTGGTTTGCACCAAAACTGACTCGTCCATCGTGGATGAGGAGTTCAACTCCTCTTCCGGACGCAACACGACGAACTCGTCGATTTCATCTGCTTTCAAAGCAGTCTCAAACTCGTTGAAGGACATCTCCTCCAACGACAACAGTTCGCCTACCCCGGGAAACCGTTCAAGGCTTACGTCTTCTGTGACAACACCTGTAACACTATTCATCATCCTATATGACTGCTGACTACTGGCCTCGGGACTCATCCCGGGTACCAGATGGGGGGAGTCAATTGCCCCAACTATTGGAAGCGCATCGCGCCTATCCACAGAGGTCTCTACATCTACCATCGGTGACTCGCCGGTCTCACCTATAACGGCGTAGTCGGAATCATTTCCGACGTGCAAAAGAGACAAGCTTCGGGTCTCTTCGCTTGGAAGCGCCTCGCGCTTAACCACAGGGGTCTCTACCCCTACCACTGGAGTCGCAACTTGTTCGCCGGACACGGCGTGGTCGGAATCAATTCCGACCTGTAGAAGAGACGAACTTCGGGTCTCTTCTCTAAGCGCCTCGCGCTTACCCTCAGAGGAATCCACCTCTATCACTGGCGACTCACCAGTCTCGCCTATATCGGCGCGGGGATTAACCGCCGAATCCCCCTCGTTAAGGAACTCTTCCTTAACGCCATTGGGAATGATCATTTCAGACATCCCAATCTCTGGCATCTCACGCCAGAATCGCTTTTGCGATCGAGCAAAGGTGGGTTCATGACTCGCCAATGCTTCACCCGACCGCGGGTGCGTTGAGCCAATGGACTTAGACTTCCAGTCTATCCATGGCTCGTGGCGTTCCAGCCACTTCATGCCCAGAATGAGGTCATACCTCGAGTCCAAATCCAGGACTAGACAACGTTCTAAGCTGTCGAAGTCTGCAAACTTCAGCTTAAGGTCAATCGAGACCTTGGGTACAGAAACCTGTACGCCCGTCGCAAGACGGACCGTGACAACGTCACGAGAACGTGCCTCTAGGGCCTCGGCATACAGCCGACTCTTCACAACAGAAGCCCGTCTGACATAATTGTCAGACGCTCCAGAGTCTATCAAGACTCTCCAAGGCTTATCAAAGTCTTTCACGTCCGCAAGGACTACCAGCAAACCTGGCTGGTACACCAACTCGGTGCTAGAAAGCACCGCTTCCCTCGTGGCTTTGTGCTGTCGTCCCCTACTCTGGGGATTAACAGCACTGAGGGATCCCCTAGTAGGGCTCCCCGCACCTACTGGGAGCCGTCGTTTCCCGACGGCTTGGGGAAGGGCTTTTTCCCCACCCTTGTCCCCTTAAAGCGAATATCTCGCTGGGGGTTCCGCGGACATCTGTTTCGCAGATGTTCCGTGCTCCCACACACTGTGAAAAAGAGTCAGAGTGACTCTTAGCGGGAGGTTTCTCCTCCGCTTCGACCTGACTCAGGTCCATGGGTTCAGGACCCACCTTAGAGGAACGGAAGTTCCTCTCGGCGTTGAACGCCATCTTGAACGCCTCCTCCAGGGATTCGGGTCGGCATCGGAACAATTCCGAACGTGCTGGCCCTTCTCTCAGGCCTCCCATGAAGACGGGGATGGACACATCGTCCGAGTACGCCTTCGCGTACATCCCTGCCAACAGGGTATTAAGCTCCTGGATATAAATCTCCAGGTCCTTAGTGCCTTGACGGCACCTCAGGAACGCCAGTTGATTCTGGAAAACCAGATCAGGCGTTGCGTACATGTCCATGAGCATCTGCTTAAGGACCTTCCATGTTGGGAATACGTCCGTGACTGACTCCGAGCATGTAAACGCCCATGTACGGGCTTTGCCCGTAAGATGGGTCAATGCAAGTCCCACTTGCAAGTGATCGGCGGTCATGTTCGCTGTGGCGAAGGCCGTTTCGACCTCTCGCAACCAAACGTAAAGGTTGTCACCCTTCTCTCCGGTGAACTCCTTTATCTTAAACGATAATGGAGGGCGCACCCCCGTGGAATGACCTCCACTGCAGTTCGCCTCATGAGCGATGAGGACATTTACCCTTGCCTTTACGGCCTCAAGGCCCTGCTCCACTAGGAGCTTCATGCCTTCTTCCACCGTTAAGGGTAACAGCCTTTTAAAGGCTTTCTGCTGGACGAGGGTCAAACTATCCCAATCGTCCTGATTCATCCTTTGCAGAGGATGCCTTAGTCTACCAACAGAGGTGTTGGATTGACTACCAGTGCTACCAGATGTAGCCGGTGCGTATACGCACGGTGCGGCTAGCGCACAGAGGAAGACTCTTCCTTAAAGCGGTAGCTACCGCTACTTAGCCGATACGTCCTTTTAAAGGGCTTAGTAGGAGAGTTCTCCTACTCGGGGCCAAGATTCCCGGGTTAGTTTACGACTTAGCCTTAACGGCTGTATTCCCTTTACGGGATGTAAATAAAGGGAGGACTCCCTCTTACCTACGACACTCACTGCGCGCGCGACCGGTCGAGGTCGCGCGTCCGCTAAATAGAGTGAAATGTAAACTGAATATATTTAATATTTAATTAGCCTAAATTAATTTAAACTAATATAAACTATATGTAATACTAAGTAGAATATTCCTAATTCGTACCTAGCTAAAATGTAGTGTACACACCTGTGTACTGACACGTGGATGGCTGACACACCACCACACCAAGGGCCCCTGCCCTGATTGGTTAAAATAACCAAGAGTTCAGAACCTTTCAAACCGGTCAATACTGACCTCAACCGTGGTGTAATCATGTACACCAACACTAAATGCAACCCGAATGTAACCCCGTTACACTAAGAGTATGAAAGTTGCATCTTTATTCCAGCGATGATGATTTCATACATGAAAGCGTGTCTAAATATTATGAAACACCAAATTCGGAGCATCATGATCGGGAAAGATATACGCGTCTCTCGCTCGCTACCTCTACTGGTGGAGGAATAAGCAAGTACGTACGCGTTTGCGAGATTTGTCAGCGCGTTAAGTCTGCGAAATCTGCGCAGGCACCACTAATATATATATCGGTTTCAACAGAGTGTCAGAAGTTAAATTTGTACTTGTTTTTTGGTCTTCGCCTGACAAAAATTGAAAGCACAGATATTGATCTTTGTAGACCGGTTCTGTAGCGTAGTATATCTTACTGCAATGTCGGCAAATATCATTGCCAACACGAACAGTGCAGATATTTGTTGGAACAGCATTCTATTTTCCAGAATGCCAGAAACGTTTTAATTGTCTTGGATAGAGATCAGAGATTCACAAAACGTTTCTGGCAAGAAACGTTGTCGTTGTTGGTCACGCACTTTATCGTGTCAACCGCGGTCCATCCAAAATCCGGTGGAGAAATTGAGCGGTTTAACCGCGTCCTAGGCGACATGTTGCGTTCTTACGCGAATGATTAAAACGATGGAGTGGCTTCCCGCTTACTGGTTTTTAATCAATAATTTGGTGCACGCTCTAAAAAAGCACCCACGGTTCTATTCGGATCCCATGCGGCATAGTCGACCCAGCTTATGTTGGCAGTTCGCAAAGAAGGACCCACTGAAATGTTGAGGAATTGGTGCAAAAGAAACAGAAGTTGTTGTGGCAACTTGGGAAGGAATGTTGAGCTCGCCAACTGCTAATATAGTACTAGATGTTTTCAATCAGATCCAACTACTGCTGACACAGCAGTAGATGCGCCCACCACTCTCGTCATACTGACAGGAGCAGAAATAGAAACCAAAACAGCCACAACGACGCAGATAACAATCAAAATGACGGCCGTTTGTGACATTAATTCACTGATCATCCTTCGTGGCTGCTACGGGAGCCTCCGTAACGTCTTCAGTCGCCGCCGTGGTCACTGTAAGCTCAACATAAGCAGCATACGGGTACTGTCTGGAAGAATTAACGTCTGGCATGATGATATGCGCAAGTAAAAAGAGTACGATACAGGGTTGGAAAACTGCACGGCATCCTTAAAGGCTGCAGCGTTATCGGTGAGGTTGGAGATCTGATTGGCGGTTTTGTCTTCAAGCTGCTTTCCGTCATTGAACGGATCGCAACCAGACTGGTACACGCACGAGTGTACGTTGCAGTGCACGATTTGAGCTGTTCGACCGCTGGAGTCCTGACCATAGGCCAGATGCGTCATGTTTACGAGGTTTTTACCGCTAAAATCAGCGTCAACCGTCCACGACACTTCCGTTGGCGTGTTCACTTCGACGCTAGTCGTGTCTACCGATAAGGTCATAGCTATAGGGCAACCATCTATACCTGAGTATTCCTGAGTACGATCTCGCTCGCTCAGCTTGGTGTTAAATGATGGCTCGTTAATATGCCAGCAGTATGTTGTATGGCCATCTTTCTTGTAGTCTAAAATGACAGTAGGGAAAAAGTTAGAGAATCAGAGTACATCATTCGTTAAAGGAGTGCACTCGTTCGAAGTGCTTTTACTATCGAAGACAGTAATGTAACTGAAATAAAAGCTTGCAGCAGGCAAGTCATCGAGTCAAAAGGTAAAGTGGGATTGAGGTTAATTCCATGGCAACAAACCTGGCACAGTCAATCCAATGCGTATTACATCATCAACTTGTTTTTTTAGCATTTCCCAGGTGAATTATCCCCGACATCCACATCTCAACTACGTATTTAGCTGGTGGTGGTAACGCATTATCCGAGCTTACGAAACCATCGGCTTACTCATACAACAGTGCACGTAGATTGTCTTCCTGGTTCTTGGTGGTAACCCCTGGCTCTCCTATACCCGCGGTATCCATATCAGGTGGTTTTGTTGGGCCCTTTTCCCCTTCAGGAATAAGCGCTAGCTGTTCCATAGCTTCAGCTGATATTTCAACTCCTCCATGCAGGTAGACCTCTCTCTCCAATTTCGTTTAATCTATCTTCTCTTCATCGGGTCTATGGCATCCATTGTAATGGGGTGCCATTACATAATTGATATTCAAGTTAGAATATCACAGTTGAATTTCAGACGCGTTGTCTGAAATTCAAATAATAGATTATAAGTTATTATAATCTACGAAGGAAAAGTCGATTCGGTATAAATACCGAATCATGCAGGTTAACTAATATTACAGTTAGTTTAATACTTGATATTATTATATTAGTTAGTTAATTACTATACTGTTAGCCGCTAACCACCCATTTAATAAACACTCTTAATTTTGCGTTCTCTCTCTAAAGCGAATATTATATTTGCTTTTAGTATAGGATTAGTTGTCATCAACTAATCCTACCCCTCCCGTATTGCGCGCTTCTTCGCACAACACAGTGTAAGCCTGTAACAGGATCAGTCCTGTTACACTTGGTAGCACTTTGTGGTCCGTCTTAACGACCACAGTTCCGTTCCGCTAGTCAACTAGCGGAGCGAAGATTAAGAGCCGCTCGGCATCATGTCGCGAGACATGACGCCTGCCGAGCGAGAGAGAACGCTGGAAGTGGTGACGAAACACTTCCCCCACTTCTCGTCGCGTAGTAAAGACGCGACGGTAGAAATGGTTCGGTCCATGGGGACCGACATCATTACCTTCCTCCTGGGTAAGACCCCGGAGGAAGTGATAGAGGTGGTGAATCGCTTTAGGCGAAACCACCTAGAAAATCCAGCACGGCCCGCGCAAGAGGCAGCGCGGACTGCACCTGCACCTGCACCTGCAACGCATAGCGTTGAAGTGGTAAAGGCGCGAGTACCTCCCTTTACCGGTGAAGGGGGCGAGCCCCTTCGTAGATGGTTCGCAGATGTGGAAGATGCCATCTCTGCGCAAATATTGTTGACGAACGTCAACAGGCGTACTTCGCCACAACATTTCTGGGCGGCAGAGCCAGGGCATGGGCGATGAGTCGCAGAGCCACTGATGACTCTGCGTTCCTGACTTATAAGGAATTAAAAGCTGAGCTAAAGCTCAACTTTGAAGCTCCAGAAATGGAGCTAAGTAGTCGGCAGGAGTTCATGGAACTCCGGCAAGGTAAGCTTGACCTTCAAGCTTACGCTCAGAAGACGCAATATTTGCTGTCAAATATTGTGTATGAGCCGGTGCCCCCTGCTATGCAGGTCACTGGATTCATGAAGGGACTCAATGATGGTCCCGTCAAACAGAGTCTTTACCGGCACCCGCCAAAGACTCTAAGGGATGCCATTGATATGAGCATCCGTGAAGAGTTCAGCATGAGATCAGCGTCATCGCATGCTGGGTACAGCCGAAGGGCTCAACAGCCCTTCGCTTTTGAAATGACGCAACGTCATGTAAACAATCAGCAGTCGGGCAGACGAAGCTCACACTTCGTCTCAAGAAACAGCCACCCGCGCCAGAGCATGGGCGGTGGAGGTCCATAGCCGATGGACCTATCGGTTGCGGTTGCTTCGAACACGAAGCAACCGAAATTTAAGAAGAATATTCGCTGCAATATATGCGCAAAAATGGGGCATTTTGCACATGAGTGCATGGCACCGCGTCCGGTGCCACGCATTCAGCGGACGGAACCGTCCGCTGCACGGCGACACCAACAGGGACATCACCCTGTTGGTGCAAAAAACGTAAACACCAGTAGGGGCGGGGCGCCCTACTGGGAATGTTATCCCACATGCCGACATAGGGCATGTGAGGGTAATAGCCCCAGATGGGACTATGTCCTGTCAAAAGGTGCAGGGTGATGATAAGCCTCTTATCACCCTGGAGGTTAAGCCGCACGGGAGCGAAGTCCCCATGCGAGCTCTGTTTGACACAGGAGCGTCAAACAATTTCGTTAGAACTCAGAGTATAACGCTGTTGAGCTTCGTGGAGGTAGAAACCCCACGAAGTATGTTGTCAGTCCGGTTATCAACAGGTGCAACCGTGACTATTCCAAAGCGTGTGATTAAAACACGCTTCGAGTTGAATGAACTGTCATTCGAGGATGAATTCATCGTCCTCGATTTAGATGACAAGTTCGATGTGATACTTGGAATCCCATGGATGTCCAAGTTTAAACCTTCGATCGACTGCGGCGGACCCACAGGATCTGATCACCCTTTGTTTAATCCGGCTGTATCAGAAGATACAACCGCAGCGTCAGACAGTCTGGTGGATAGCGATGGCACCACCAGGTCTGTTCTGACACGATCAGCGGAAGGTACCTCCGCTGGTGAGAGTCCAGAGGGACTACCACACGCAACAGAAGAGTCGTTGCGTGTTGGAGAGAAACATTCCATGGGTGATAATGAACACCGTGAGAATGAAGTGATATCCACGGTGGGAAACACCCACCGTGAGAATAAAATAGTATCCACAGTGTGAAACACCCACTGTGCGACCGAAGGTTCCAACACGACGAAAGAATTCCGTGTTGATGAGAGTGAACTCACGATCGAGTGCAATCGTGAGCACAACTCCGTGGTGGCCAGTGCCCACCACGTTGCGTTAGCCATGCACACGGGTGATAAAGACCACCGTGTCGCAGAACAGGAGGCCGATCAGACGACCACATCTGATCTCCAAGAAAATTTTATGGTAGGCAGTGGCCACCATGATGATGAGTATTCGCACACGGTGAATCGTAATCACCGTGTAGCAGTAAATCAGACGAGTGCGTCTGATTGCATGGACAATTCCGTCGAGACGATCAACGTCTTGACGCAAACGGAGACCAGATTAGCTACCCAGTCTCTGTTGATGGAACACCCTCCGAAAGAAGGTTCGGAGGTGATGGCTCTTCCAGCGCTAAGCTGGAAGAAGTTTATGAGAAACTTGCACGATGATCAGATCGAACAGATCTATATTATCGTAGCAACAGATGATGTAGTGGATATTCGTGAACGAATATCCACCTTACAAGTGGAAAACATTGGGAAAGAGGTTCCCAATTATCAAACGAAAGTTCAGCGCTTTGAAGCGCAGAGCTGGGAGTCGCTTAAAGCGAGCTCCCCATTTTATGAGGTACTTCGGGAATACGCTGACGTATTCCCAGAAGAAGTACCTAGCGAGATCCCTAAGGATAAGGGAACTCGTCATGAAATTGACCTCGTGCCAGGCACGAAGTATTGTGTCACGCGGCAATGGCCGTTGCCGCGTGATCAGGTAAAAGCGATCGACGAGTTTTTCGAAGCTCGTCGTAAAGCAGGCCAAGTGCGGTAGTCTATCTCACCGCACTCTACCTCCACCGTTTGTGTGAAAAAGTCCACAGGTGGGTGGAGAATCGTTAACGCTTACAACAAGCTGAACGCATCGACGGTACCGGCGCAGACGCCGATACCGCGAAAAGATGTCATCATTGATGGCATGTGCGGGAGCACCATCTTTAGTGCTCTCGATCTAAGAAATGGATTTTATCAAATCCTAATGCGTGAGAAGGATACCCCTCTCACGGCGGTAAGCACCACAAGCGGCATGCTTTGGGATTGGTTTGTTATGCCTCAGGGGCTTCGAAATGCCCCTGCTACGTTTAACAGATGCGTAACGCATCTATTACGCCCGGTGCGAGAATTCGCACCGAGTTATTTCGATGACGTGTTCATCCATAGTAAGGGTAAACACGATAAAAGCGATGTAGATGTCCATAGGGAACATCTACGTCGAGTGTTAGAGCTTATGCGTAAGCATAAGCTCTATGCAAATCTAAAGAAGTGCACCTTTGGTGCACCTGAGATACTCGTTCTTGGATGTTTTGTGGGCAAGAACGGGATGCGCGCTGATCCAGAAAAGATCAGGGTGATCGTTGAATGGCCTACGCCAAACAACGTTAAGGAACTTCGAAAGTTCCTTGGGTTGGCAACATATTTGCACCAGTATTCGTGCAACTATGCTGGGTTAATACGACCTCTTTGTCAATTACTTAAGAAAGATGTCGAATGGCATTGGGATACCCAATGCCAAGATGCTTTTGATTCAGTCAAGAAAAGCTTGACTGAAGCGCCTGTCTTGGCTATAGCCGATAAAGAGCGTCCATTCCACGTCGTTTGCGACGCGAGAGATTTCGCTATCGGCTGTGCTTTGATGCAGCGTGAAATGATCGTGATCGCGTAATCTGCTATCAATCGCGTCATTTGCGCCCAGCCGAGCGCAACTATCCAGTGCATGACAAGGAACTCCTTGCCATGAAGTATGCACTGGCCAAGTTTCGGATCTATCTATTGGGAGATAGACCGTTTGTGGTTTACAAGGACCATGCGTCGCTACGAAAGGCCGTGAAATCACCACACATTTCCCAAAGAATGGCTCGATGGCTGTCATTCTTTGCTGAGTACAACTTTACGGTTGAATACAAACCCGGAAAGTTGAACGTGATAGCGGATGTGCTATCACGAAGGCCCGATTACGAGACGAAACCGTCCGTAACCGAAGGTGCCAGTGCAAACGCGATCCGTTGCACTGCTTTGTCGTCGTCAATTATACGACAAGTACGCGAGGCGTACAAAACAGACGAGGAGACACGTCTGTTGATTGATTACTTAAGTAATCAATCAAGTGAAAAGCGCGACGAACTCCCAGAGTTCCTCCACGCTTGCGTGCATCGATATCGACTGCACGATGGTCTGCTGCTTTACAGCACAGACCAAAAAGATGAAAGTCGCATCGTCTTTCCAAACGACGATGATCTCAAATATCAAATTATGTTTGAGTATCATGATGCAACGATTTCGGAGCATCAAGGTCGATAGAAGACATACGCTTCTCTCGCACGTGACTTTTACTGGCGAAACCAGTACAAGTGGGTACGGAAATACGTACGCGCTTGCGAGATTTGCCAGCACGTTAAACCTGCGCAGTCTGCACAGGCTCCGATGCAATCTATGCCGGTTCCGACAGAGTGTTGGAAGTCCATTTCAATGGACTTCGTATTCGGTATTCCACCCGACAATATTCGGAAGACTGGAATAGTGGTCTTTGTAGACCGTTTCAGTAAGATGGTACATCTTACTGCAGTATCAGCGAACGTAACCGCCGCTCAAACAGCGCGGATATTCGTTGATACGGTATTCCGTTTGCACGGAATTCCGGAAGACATTGTCTCGGATCGAGATCCGAGATTTACAGGACGTTTCTGGCAAGAAACGTTCTCATTGTTGGGAACCCAGTTGGAGATGTCAACTGCGGACCATCCGGAAACGGATGGGCAGACGGAACGGGTTAACCGCGTTCTCGGAGACATGTTGCGATCATACGCACATGCCTTTGAACAGTGGAGTGACTATCTGCCACTCACTGAATTCGCGATTAACAATTCGGTGCATGCTTCAACTAAGCATACACCGTTCTACGTGAATGCCTTAAGGCATCCACGAACCCCAGCTTTACTTGGCGGTACGCCAAATCTAAGTGGGGGAGGGACCCGCTCAAATTTTGAGCGAGTCAATGCGCAAGTTGCGACTGCAACTTGTGAACAAAACGATGGCCCTTCTACTGAAAGTACAGTAGAAGCGGAAGAAGCTTCAATTGAAACTGAAGCTGCATACGATGAATATGTGTCTGCAGCAATGGCTGCAGACAATGAGGACAACGCACCTACTGCTGATAAAGCAGTAGATGTATTACAGCACCAAGCTGTAATACGCTATATAAAAGATGCACTTGCCTCTGCTTTTGATAAGCAGAAACAAAATGCAGACAAGCAAGGAAGGAGGAACAAAAATTCCTTTCTGAAAGGCGAATTAGTATTACTAAGTACCACTAATTTGCCTACACATGCAATAAGCAACTTCCCTACACGGAAGTTGCTTCCTAAGTACATTGGACCTTTCAAGGTCCAAGAGATTAGGGGGAATGCCTATACTTTAGACATTCCCACAGCAATGATTCTCCACCCAACATTCTATGTTGGGCGGCTCAAGTCGTATCATGCGTCTTCGTCTTACGACGAGACACAGAACCACGGAAGATACCGCGATTCTCCAAGTATCCCAAGAGAGACTTGTAATCGGCTTTCAGCCGTTGATGAGCAGAGCGGAGAGTCATTACCTCCGCCTTCGACTGCTCAAGATCAGCCTTGTGCCGATCGAGCTCTTCCTTACAGCGGTAAAGCTCGATGTACAGAAGATAATTCTTCTGCTGAAGGGCAGTGTGCGCCCCGAGGATGTCGCGGGCATCCTCGCGAAGAGACCGATATGTCTTCACAGAGTGAGACATATCGCTGCTCAAGGAAGAACAACCTTCCTCGATCTTGCGGAGCAAAGAACCATGCTCCGCAACAACAACGGCGAGGGAATTCTCAACCTCCGCCGCCCCTAATCGATAATCAGTGGAATAAGCGATATATCCTCGAGCGCTTGATCTCGAAACGCTCGGTTCCTTCGAAGAAGGCGTAGAGTACCGAGTACTTAGTACGCTGGCAGGGTTACCCCCAAGAGTTCGACTCTTGGGAGCCGATTGAGATTCTGAGGGCCGACGCCCCCGACCTTTTAACTGAGTTTTAGAAGAAGTCTCAAACTCATAATGCGAAGTAGCATCAACACTAGGTGTTGATGCATTAAGGGCATCGATTAAGCCCTGAATTTCGGCGGGTACGGAAAAACCACCGTACCCCCGCAACTCCTCCTCTGACAGACGAGGAGCGCCCTGCGGACACCGCGGGAAAACGAGGTTAGAAAGGACACCACAGTTCAACCCTTCTTTGATGCAAGCAAATTGGATGTATTCCATTTTGCCTGTTCGTGAGTGCTTTAAAAAGCGCTCACGCATTACGTGAACTCTATTCACGTAATCATCTGGTCTTTTGTTGTAGTTGTCAACAAAAGCGTTCCAACTCTGAGTCAGGGCATCTTTATCGTCCCTGTTCCTCCTTGACCCTTTCCGGCTCGAATAATATCGATCCTGGAAAAAGAGGTCAATAAAGTACAGACGTCTATCGTCTGTACTTCGATCGAATCGACGTGACTGGATGTATTCGAAGTCATCCAGCACGTTGATATCGAACAACGCATATTGGCAGTCCCGTTTACGGTGACCGCCACTGTTGGGGGCAATAGTCCAGCCAGGGGTCCAAAACCCCACTTTGTACGGAACATGTGGTTCCGTACGATGATACGCTTTAGAAGCGGCAGGCGCCGCTTCTGTTCGAGCTCTTTTAGCAGGCGGAGAACCGCCTGCTTCAACACCACGCGCCGGGGTTAAACCACCCCGACGTGGAGAAGTACTTGGTCCAGGTGGGGATCTGCGTTCCCGCAACCACCTGTGATAATCATTATTGCTTTCATAGCTGACAGCGACACCAGGGTTATCATCGCTGTTAGACGGTGAGCACTTAGCGAGTTTCGACTCGCTAGATCCTTTCGCGGGGACAGCTGTGCCCCGATCACTTTGTTCGGAGTCAGAACTGTCTCCGAACATGGAAGAACCCTTCCTGGAAACACACCATTCGGGGGTTGTCATCGTGCGAGATGTTGCATTAGCAACATCTCCCTGTTTCTTGTCAGATGCCGCCTTAGCAGCATCTGTGGTCGAAGACGGTACGTCTTCCGACCTTTCCGTAGTTGAAGCTGCTAATGCAGCGTCACTGTTGTCACTCAACACCTCAGCACCTAGTGCTGAGGCGGATGAAGAGGCTCCTTCGATGTTTTCAGCAGCGCTCTTTAGAGCGCCGCCGCGTGCTTCGACCATCGAGTCGATGGTCAATCAGTTGGTGAATGAGAAATTCCGACCAACAAGTGCCACCTATGATTGGCCAAAATAAGAATTATTATTGGCCAAACACCTTAAGTGGGGGGTGATGTAATGGGGTGCCATTACATAATTGATATTCAAGTTAGAATATCACAGTTGAATTTCAGACGCGTTGTCTGAAATTCAAATAATAGACTATAAGTTATTATAATCTACGAAGGAGAAGTCGATTCGGTATAAATACCGAATCATGCAGGTTTTCTAATAGTACAGCTAGTTTAATACTTGATATTATTATATTAGTTAGGTAATTACTATACTGTTAGCTGCTAACCACCCATTTAATAAACGCTCTTAATTTTGCGTTCTCTCTCTAAAGCGAATATTATATTTGATTTTAGTATAGGATTAGTTGTCATCAACTAATCCTACCCCTCTCGTATTGCGCGCTTCTTCGCACAACACAGTGTAAGCCTGTAACAGGATCAGTCCTGTTATATCCATCACGTAAATAGCGGGAGGTTTATCTCCAACCGTCCTTACTGCATGTACATTAATCCAGTTAATTGGCGTACCATTACTCCCCATCAGTTGTTTATACACTTTTAGATAGTCCTCAGAGATCAAATTGTCTCGTGTCACCAATGGTAATGGCTTTTTCCGTGGGAATCTAACAACTTTGATCCTTCATATTCATAATTACCCTCGCTTTTACCAAAATGTCTGTGCCAAGTATCGCTAGTGCATGCGAATAAATACTGGCAACCCACATCTCACAGTTGAATATCACTGATAGTTCCACTCGAATCTTGACGGTAGCCTCACCTATTACGCCAATGGTACTGTCCGTCACACCACAAAAGCTAGTTGGAGTATCGAACATTCGAACTGCTATTTGTAACTTCCTCGCCACATTGGTATACACAACTGATATATTTGCACCAGAGTCTAGCATTGATGGCAGCTCCAAATAATTAATTGCTCCATTCACATTTACTTGAGTTGCAGGCTGCTTTACTTCAGTCGAGTGCTGCCATCCTTATCGTTTTCCCATTATATTATCCACCAGCGTAACATATGCTGAGGCCTCCGTTGCTCCATCGTTTATCAACTTATATTTCTTACTGTCTTCATCAAAAGTAACTTGTTCTTCCATTTTTTCTTGGAATTTTTATTTTCTTTATCTTCGTCCAGGATGAGTGATCCATTCATACCACATGTATTATTTTTCTTGGTTTTTGTATTGATGCAGGGTGACAGCGGTGTCTTTTCCACATTACTCGACAATGCCCCCCCCCCTTTTCTCTTAACATTGGTTGCAACGCACGGTGAGGTTAGGCGTTTAACTGCTCCGCCACCTGAGATTTAATCAGTTTCATGACCCTTCCGATACAATGTTCACACTCCACACAACCGCCTGAATTGGTATTCGTATTATGCCGCGCACTTCTGTCATTATACGCAGGTCACATCCGCTGCATGTAATATACTTCCCCGCCCATCATATGTACGCTGGGTTTTGGGTCTTCGTAAATCACCTCAGCGCTCTTGCGTGTAACATTTTTCTTCCCAGTCCTCGAAAGGAGCGTCTCATGCTTAGTCAGCACTCTCTCCAGCTCTTAAAGACTCGAGAACGTCATATGCTGGTACTGCATCTGTATGACGCGATCATGAATGATGTTGAAAAACTGCTCAATATTTTCTTCCAACAGTGAAGTATTATACAGATCTCTAAAATTCATTACCGCTCGCAACGCTGCTGCATTTAGTCTATACAAATAGGTAGTTGCCGTATCATCTTGCTTTTGTTTCAATTTGGAGTACATAACTCGGGGCTACACTTTATCCACGCAACATTTTTTCGGCAAAAGGTTTATCACCGCATTCCAATCATATTTCACCGATCCGATAGTTGTTCATACCACCATGAAGCCGTACTTGTCAAACTATCGACGAACATCCCTAAACGATGATTATCATCCCAACGTGAAATGTTTGCCACATGTGAAAATCGGGTGACCCATGACCGTGCGCTTCCAGCGTCCTGACTATTTCCATCAAATTACTTAATTTCTGTATTTTGGATAATGGCGGTAACTAGGTGACTTGAGGACTCCCACGAGTTCGTATTTCCACCGGGCATACCATACTCTGATGTAACGTAATGTGACCGTGGTTGAGTGACTGGTGTTTGATATGGTACACTAGTTGCCCCTCTCATAGTGTTAGGTGTGCAACTAGCTGAAAGAGATGCTGTCATCTTCTCCAACTCCTCCAGACTCTAATGCCCATCTTTCATCATTTTAACCAGGTTAGCCACTACTGGATCTTGCTTAGTCGCAGCCGACTGTGGCGAAGACATAAACTCATCTTCGTCTGGAGAAAACTCCAGTTTTTTTCTTGTCTTGTTAAATTTCTTCGGCCGTAACTCTGGAGTTTCCACCAACTCATCTTTTTCACAGAGCTCTAGCATACCCGGTGGCTTCGACTCCTTAACCGGTGTATGCGTGATATCTGGTACTGTATAATAAGTGGGATTAACACTGGTTGTCTCTTCTAGATACACCATTAGTGACGTTTCCCACTGATTCTCTGCTAGTAATAGTGATACCATTAATCCAATATCTTCTGCGGTACGGTCCAGATTAAAATAACACGCGCTATCAAACTCTTCTCGTCGAACTACCTCACTTTAGAAAAAATACTTCCAACGCTTCAACAAACTCTTGTAAATCTCCAAACGAACTAAAATCTTCTCTGACTCTGAAGTTGGGCGTAGTTTTCATCACCTTACGTATTTCATATAGTGAAAACCAAATACGTGAATAACCCGGTAACTTGAGCACCTGTTGCTGGTACCGTGCCATCTTTGCACAGGCCTCCGAGAAGGTGTATGTTCTGTTGGTATCATCTTGAGAGTACTGCAATGTGAAACAAAGCGCTTTGCTTTTCCCTTTTGATACCAAAGCCATTTTATGTGTTAGAACTTATGTCGACATTAGTCCCGGGTCGCGTCACCAGTTGTCGTGAAGGAACTTTAAATTCAGTGTTTTCACTCAAATAACAACATAAGAAGGCAATAAACCTATCGTTCCTGCTTAAACTTCCCAGGTTCTTAATACTAACGTCCGTACCGTCACCAAACACTTAATGATACACTTCCCAAAATTTCTCAGGCTGCTCCCAACTCCAGTAGTCCCAGATGACTGTCGCCCCTCTCACTTAGATGCTCACTTAACGACCTTTATGTATTAGACTTGGTTTTACTATAGGACTGTTTGATAGGATTGTTGTAAGGTTGCAGACGACTGTTCACAGAGGGGGAAAATTAGAATCTATTTAATTATTACTAAGTATTGTATCCACTTCAAACACTTTTTCACCTACTACTTCTTGGTTACTTCAGTGCTGGCTTCAATACTCGATAGTTACTTCTTAACCGGCTGGAACACCTTATACCCTTTCAATAACTGACCCACATCTGTTTTTCCATAATTGAAATGTCCTTTCACCACATCATTTCTTTTGGCACTACGTAAATTTGCCACAACACGCCTCCAAGCGTTTCGACTAGGAACGACTTGACCGTTTAGCACCACGTTCATACGCTGGCCATTGTACTTGATGACACACCTTTTTTGCGTAATTTTCCAAGTGAAATCATTTTTTTTGCTAGACTAGGCGCATGAAACACCTCCTTCAGCTCATTAATCGTTGAGTCCTGACTGCTAGCCCGTAAAGCAAGATTTCCAACCTTGGTGGCTTTTAACACGCCACCATTAGGTAATGCGAACGTATCGTCAGAACCACATTCCTTGACATCAACTAGTAGGTCCGCGTTCGGCACTAGTTGTCTACTTGTGCCACTGTCGATAATCCAGAGGTTTTCTATGGGTATTTCGTCGAAACGCTTCTTCGTTTCACCGTTCAGATGCGCATCAAGGGTTGATAGCTGCACCCTTTTCGTCGCGGCGCCTTTCCGGGTACTGTCGTCTGATGTGCCCTTCGGTACCGAAAGCATAACACCCTCGCTTACTGTCCTCAAACGTCACAGAATTCGCAGTCATCCTTGCGGGGGGATTGTTTTTTACAGCATCATTGTAGCCGGTGTGTAAACACACGGTGCGGCTAGCGCACAGAGGAATACTTTCCTTAAGCGGCTATACGCCGCTACTTAGCCGATACGCCCTAATGAAAGGGCTTAGCGTCAGATTACTCTCTCGCTCGGGGCCAAGATTCCCCCAGTTTCCCGTTAGCGTACGCTAACGCTTTAGTCTTAAGCTTCCCTTAGTAGGGAGTAGATAGGGGAGGTACTCCCCCGCTACGACACTCACAGCACGCCCGACCGTTCCCGGTCGGACGCCTACATGGATCTAGTGTAATTGGAAACTGATTTATTTAATATATAATTAGACTAAATTAATAAACTAATGTAAACCCTATGTAATACTAAGTAGAATTATTTGATTCGTACATAGCCGAAAATGTAATGTACACCACCTGTGTACCAACACGTGGCAGGCTGCCACGCCTTCACCAAGGGCTCCCGCCCTGATTGGATAAAACATAGGTCCGAACCTTTCGGACCGGCCAATACTTGACCTTAACCGTTGTGTATTTACATACACCAACGTAACTAAATGTAACCCCGTTACATCCTCCCCCATCAATACCATTGCCACGCAATTGTCGATTTTAGTTGGTGACACCAATTTCCAGAACTCTGGCGTTGATGAGCAGGGGATGTCATCTACTCGGACTCCGATATCTCGGATGAGGGGGCCCTTGGGTATAGCTCCCCTAAGGATGACCGCTCTGACGACGCCGAACGGCGACGTCAGCAGCCTAATTCTTCCCCAGTACGTGGGGAAAACTCGCTATCTCGCGCGCCATCATTGCCAACTTCGGATGACAAATCCGGGTCGCCGAAGGCGACCATCACGTCCAATAATTTGGACGAAGAGCAGAACCTTGATCGTGCCAAACCGGCACTATGTGCTGTATCACACGCCCTCAAACACACTTCACGGGCGGAATCGTTTTGGGTGTCCTCGTGATCCCCAAACGTGGGCTAAGAATGCGGTAAAGAGGTTTAGGCTTCTATACACCTGGCCCTGCGGCTGAACAGCCGCGTCAACTCGAATGCCGGAAGCAACGCTGGAAAAAATGCTCACGCAGAAGCAGTTCACTGCCACCTTATACCGAAAGCGGATCGGGAAACAGGAGAAGAGTGTCTTTCTTGAGAACCTCCGCGAGGTTCCCTTCGTTTTCCTCCAAGGAGAGAATGCCGAAGAGGCATAGCGTAAGTTCCGCGCTTGGGTGGAAGGGAAGAAACGTCTACCTGACTTTACAGAGCTGTACAACAGCTATGCCGAACGTGACGTTCGGTTGGAGAGGGCATTGCGCTTGGCGTTTGCCAAAGCCAAAGCGATGGAGCAATTACCTGCCCCTTATCGCACGCGCTATGCTAGCGCCTGTGACCTCAATGTGGTGCCGGAGCGCAGTGCAAGCTACGCATCTTCCTCCGGCAAACTCCCAACTACTGGGAGTGAAGGGGCTTCTTCCGCCCTTTGGTAGTCGAATTACAGCGAGATTATACCGCTATAAAGCGTCAACGACGTCTCGGCAATCCTGCCGCAGGGGAGTCTCGGACTCCCACGAACTCCGTGAATGTGGGTAACCCCTCCGCTTTACTAGATACTGGGTCTCACCCCGGTGATGGCGTCACGCAATCAAACGCTCCACATGGTAATGTGGAACCCCCTCCGAATCGAGAACTGGTGGAGGTGGTCGCTAAATTGCGACGTGAGTTTCATGAGTGCTGTAATCGACACAGCCGTCGCATCCTGGAACTCCAGGATGGAATCCACGATGCCATGGGCTCGATTGACCGCGTCGAGAAGCGGATTGACTCTCTCGAGTCTTCCCTTGACGGCTTTCGCCGTCTTGAGGGAAAATTCGAAGCTTCCGTTGCGGAGCTTTGTGGTCGTGTTCTGACCCTGTCGGAGATGTTACTTCACCCGGCCGCGCCTTACGGCTATCTGCCTTCGCAATCTCCTCCAAGAGGGGTCCCGTCTCCGGGCCTGGTATGGCTTAAGCATACCCACATAGAAGGTTGGATGAGTACGCATCGCCTTCGGAATATCAAGGTATACGCCAAGCCCTTTCGGGCTAGCACCTTGAAAGACCCCACAAACCTGGGGCTCAGTTTGTTCCGTAACACATTCGAAACCGCATGTGTAGGAAGATTTTTAGCGTTTAATAAAACACTTTCTCCTACTTTGTACGCCCTTATGTTACGCCGACCCTTGCGGTCGGCCTGTTTCTTTTGCTTGTCTTGGCTTTCCGCCATGGCGTCGCAAACGTTCGTAAGACACTAAGGCGCGTCGATAAAACTTATCGATGTGCTTTCGCACAGATACAGCGCTGACATCGGAGAATCCTCCCCCCTCAAGCCCTGGGCCACACATACGTGGCGTCAACGGAACCCTCGTATTCACTAATCCGTTCACGTAAAACGGGGTAAACCCCGTAGATACATGAGCCGAATTGTTTATAGCAAATTCGGTCATAGGAAGCCTCTCACTCCAACTCTTTTGAGAATCCGGACATAAACTACGGAAAATGTCTTCTACGACGCGATTAACGCGTTCCGTTTGTCCGTCCGTCCGCGGATGATCCGCAGTGGACATGAGAAGCTTGGTGTCTAGCACCTTAAACAGCGCCCCCCAAAACTGTCCCGTAAAACGGGGATCCCGATACGATATAAGGGAATCCGGTAGAGCATGCTGTCGAAAGACACGGTCTAGGAACACTTTCGCTGTTCCTTGTCCATCAATGGACTCTGGAACCGCCGCCAGGTGAGCCATCTTGCTCAAACGGTCTATACAGACCAAAATGCCGGTGTTACCGGCCTTATCTTTCGGAAAACCGAATATAAAATCCATACTGATGAATTTACAACAGTCCGTTGGAACGGGAAAGCTCGCCAAAGGCACTGCTGAATTTTCAGATGGTTTGACCCTCTGACACGTCTCACAGGTGCGTATATACGCACCGACCCACTTATACATATTGGGCCACCAATAAAAAGCGCTTAAGCCGCTGTAGGTCTTATCCCGACCTAAATGACCCCCGGTAGGGGCGTCATGTGCCTCAAAGAGGACTCTGTACTTTAGTTCCACATCATGAGGAACAACCACCCGCGGAGTGTCTTCCGCGCTCGTGCTATAAAATAGCAGACTGTCACAGTGTAAACGAGCTCTAGCTAGACTTGACAGGGTAGGCTCAGACGAGCCAATAACCTTTTCACCTAACGCGCTGATTAGCGCCGTACACTGTGGGTCTTTCTCATACGCCTGGTGCATGAGATCCACCACAGACGAGGTGACGAATATCGCGTGAGCGAGCTAGTAATCGGGACGACGCGACAACGCGTATGCAAGCACGTTTTGCTTGCCAGGTTTATACTTAACCTCAAAGTTGTACTCCGCAAAGAAGGAGAGCCAACGGGCCATCCGTTGCGAGATATGAGGCGACTTTGTCGCTGTCCGTAAGGACGCGTGGTCAGTATAAACCACGAGCGACTTTGAGCTGAGTAAGTGAACCCTAAATTTGACAAGGGCATACTTCATAGCAAGTATCTCCTTATCATGAACGAGGTAATTCCGTTCTGCAGCTTTAATCTGCCTCGACTCAAAAGCAATCACGCGTTCTCGTCCCGCATCGTCTGCTTGTAACAAAGCACATCCGATTGCAAAATCGGAGGCTTCGCAGACGACGCTAAAAGGTTTACCAGAATCTGGGAGAGCAAGAACGGGGCTTTCAACAAACTCCCCTTAACCGCTTCGAAAGCGATTTGGTGCTTGATTTTCCAACACCAATCTACGTCCTTCTTAAGAAGGTCAGTCAATGGCTTCGCCATCTCAGCGTAGTTCTCGCTGTATTTGTGGAGATAATTGGCTAATCCAATCCACTTCCGTAAATCTCTAAGATTTACAGTCGAAGGCAACTTCACGATGGCTTTCACCTTCGCGGGATCCGCCCGCACTCCATCCTTACCGATGAAGAATACGAGGAAAGGGATTTCCTCAGCACCAAAAATACATTTGGATGTGTTTGCATATAACCTATGCTCCCGCATACATTCGAGCAACGCTCAAAGATGTATTAGGTGCGTCTGAACATCAGACGAGTCGCCTTCCGCGCGAATATGAACGAATATATCGTCGAAGTACCTCTGAGCGTACTTTCTATGAGGGCGGAAGAGTTGTGTCACCAAGCGATTAAAAGTCGCTGGTGCATTTGAAAGCCTTGTGGCATAACAAGCCACTCCAACAGCATGCCACTAGGCGTGCTGACCTCTGTAAGCGGAATATCGGATGCTCGCATGAGCACCTGATAATACCCGTCCACCAGATCTAAGGCGCTGTAAACAGTACATCCTGCCATATTATTATGGAAACATTCTTCTGAGGAATCGGAATTTGCATTGGTACAGTAGCTGCATTCAGCTTATTGTACGCATGCACAATGCCCCAATTTCCGTTCGGTTTAAGATCACAAAAGTGGGGGATGAGTGGGGAGACTTGCTCTCCCGTACCATACCTGCCTCTTCTTTCCCCTTGAAGAATGCGTCGATGACGTCGCATTGCTCCTTGGGGAGAGGACACTTCCTAGTGACGCAGTATTTGGTTCCAGGAACCAAGTCAATCTCATTTCGGACTCCCCGATCCGGTGGTAACCCCATCGGCGGGTTGTCACTAATGACATCTCCGAATTCCTTAAGTAAGGAATGGTAAGGGTCCTCAGGATCCGCAAGGATCTTGTGACCGCTTCGGGAATTCAATGCCTGTTTGGTTTGCACCAAAACTGACTCGTCCATCGTGGATGAGGAGTTCAACTCCTCTTCCGGACGCAACACGACGATCTCGTCGAGTTCACCTGCTTTTACAGCAGTCTCAAACTCGTTGAAGGACATCTCCTCCAACGACAACAGTTCGCCTACCCCGGGAAACCGTTCAAGGCTTACGTCTTCTGTGACAACACCTGTAACACTATTCAGAATCCTATAGGACTGCTGACTACTGGCCTCGGGACTCATCCCGGGTACCAGATGGGGGGAGTCAATTGTTCCATCTATTGGAAGCGCATCGCGCCTATCCACAGAGGTCTCTACCTCTACCACCGGTGACTTGCCGGTCTCACCTATAACGGCGTAGTCGGAATCATTTCCGACGTGCAAAAGAGACAAGCTTCGGGTCTCTTCGCTTGGAAGCGCCTCGCGCTTAACCACAGGGGTCTCTACCCCTACCACTGGAGTCGCAACTTGTTTGCCGGACACGGCGTGGTCGGAATCAATTCCGACCTGTAGAAGAGACGAACTTCGGGTCTCTTCTCTAAGCGCCTCGCGCTTACCCTCAGAGGAATCCACCTCTATCACTGGCGACTCACCAGTCTCGCCTATATCGGCGCGGGGATTAACCGCCGAATCCCCCTCGTTAAGGAACTCTTCCTTAACGCCATTGGGAATGATCATTTCAGACATCCCAATCTCTGGCATCTCACGCCAGAATCGCTTTTGCGATCGAGCAAAGGTGGGTTCATGACTCGCCAATGCTTCACCCGACCGCGGGTGCGTTGAGCCAATGGACTTAGACTTCCAGTCTATCCATGGCTCGTGGCGTTCCAGCCACTTCATGCCCAGAATGAGGTCATACCTCGAGTCCAAATCCAGGACTAGACAACGTTCTAAGCTGTCGAAGTCTGCAAACTTCAGCTTAAGGTCAATCGAGACCTTGGGTACAGAAACCTGTACGCCCGTCGCAAGACGGACCGTGACAACGTCACGAGAACGTTCCTCTAGGGCCTCGGCATACAGCCGACTCTTCACAACAGAAGCCCGTCTGACATAATTGTCAGACGCTCCAGAGTCTATCAAGACTCTCCAAGGCTTATCAAAGCCTTTCACGTCCGCAAGGACTACCAGCAAACCTGGCTGGTACACCAACTCGGTGCTAGAAAGCACCGCTTCCCTCGTGGCTTTGTGCTGTCTTCCCCTACCCTGGGGATTAACAGCACTGAGGGATCCCCCAGTAGGGCTACCCGCACCTACTGGGAGCCGTCGTTTCCCGACGGCTTGGGGAAGGGCTTTTTCCCCACCCTTGGCCCCTTAAAGCGAATATCTCGCTGGGGGTTCCGCGGACATCTGTTTCGCAGATGTTCCGTGCTCCCACACAGGAAGCATCTCAGCGGCCCATGCCGCTGCAACATAGCTAAGAGCTCCGCCTCGAAGCTCTTCGAAGAAGAGTCAGAGTGACTCTTAGCGGGAGGTTTCTCATCCGCTTCGACCTGACTCAGGTCTATGGGTTCAGGACCCACCTCTGAGGAACGAAAGTTCCTTTCGGCGTTAAACGCCATCTTAAACGCCTCCATCAGGGATTGGGGTCGGCATCGGAAGAGCTCCGCACGTTATGGCCCTTCTTTCAGGCTTCCCATGAACACGGGAAAGGACACATCGTCCGAATACGCTTTAGCGTACATCCCTGCCAATATGGTCTTCAGTTCTTGGACGTATGTCTCCAAGTCCCTAGTGCCCTGACGGCACCTCAAAAACGCAAGCTGATTCTGGAAAACCAGATAAGGCGTAGCGTACATGTCCCTAAGCTTTTACTTAAGGACTTCTCAGTTATAGAACACGTCCGTGACCGAATCCGGACACGTAAACGCCCATGTACGGGCTCTACCCGTAAGATGGGTTAATGCAAGTCCCACGTGCAAGTGATACTCGATCACATTCGCTGTGGCGAAGGCCGTTTTGACCTCGCGAAGTCACACATGAAGTCTATCACCTTTCTTACCGGTGAATTACGCCATCTTAAAGGATAACGGAGGGCGCACCCCCGTAGACGCGGAGTAACTTCCGCGAAAACTCGCCTCATGGGCGATGAGGGCGTTCACCCTCTCACTCACGGTATTAAGACCCTGCTCCACTAGGAGGCGCATGACATGCTGACCCAATATGGGTAAGAGCATCTTAAAGGCTTCTTTTGGACGGGGGTTAGTTGACCCCACTCGTCCTGGTCCATCACTTGCAGAGTGTTAGAAGCACGCGCATTTCATGCGGCGGCTCGCGTCACGATATTGGACTTTTAGCGACTTTACAGTGAAAAGGTGATGTACTGTACATAACGTTAGGTTAAGTACAGAACTTTGTGTATTTGCATATTATTAGTTTAGGTATAAACTTAGCACTAATAAATCACTTCTGAATTTGATTTTTGACTATCACGTAATTTGAGTGGGAGAACAAGTGCGCTACGGTGCGCAGCTTTAATTGTAACATTTACGATTGGAGACCTGGTACACTGCAAGTGCAGTTGGATTTGTCTTTACGTTTTCGTTTCTCGTTTCACGTGGTTGTTAATTTGGGTCGCTGTCTCACGTTAACTTGCGTCACGACTGTGGATAATAAATTTACGTTTGTGATTTTAATATTTGTTGTTACGTTACTTCCTCTCTCTATCTGTCTGCTTGGAACTTCACGCGTCAGTACGTAGTAACATTGGAACGCTCGTGAAGCAATACACACGGCAATATGAGCGAATAAGACGAACAGGTTATGAGCCCAAGTAAGGGTAGTGACTCGTCAGATCAGATAGTCAAACCAGAGGATATGATGCGGATTGTTCGCACATATGACAAATCGCTTCGATAAATTGAAATCGTCATTTAACAAGGGGGCGCCGGCACAAACTGCGGCGCCAAAATCTAAGGGAGACACCAAGATGAGTTTGGTCTCCTTGGGTGGAAGCGATGAAAAAAAGGAGGGGTGCAGCACTGGAAGCACCGGGAAAATGAGCTTCAGGGACATCAGTGAATCTGGAAAGGATGTCTTCACTAGGGGCGGGGGTCCTAACCCCGGTAAATCCTACGCGCAACAACCTGTGTTCAATAGAGGCGGGGGTCCTAACCCCGGTAAAGTCTACGTGCAACAACCAAACGTATATTTGCATCAGCAACGTGGAAACAAGTACCATCAGGCATACGTCGCCCCTGGGAACGTTCGAGTTCAAGCATATAAGATGCCTAGACGATCTTTCGACGGAACGGAAACGTACAAGGGGATGGGGTCTGATTTCGGGGCCTGGAGAACGAAATTACTCAGGCAGATAACCATTGCAGAATATTGCTGCGGTTTCAAGTGGTCAGAAGATATCAAGGCTGAACTTCTGGGCCATTATTTGGACGGCCCAGCAGAAGCGTATTATGATCGACTTGCAGAAAGCTGGTGGGGGGGAAAACCAACCCTCTGGCATATCATGGACAAGATGCACGCAGCTTTCAGTGTGCGTATAACGCATGCGGAGGGCATGAAACTTTTACGTGAGCGTAAGTAACCTGGAGGACCTGGCCCGATCATTTCCTTTACCTTACCGCAGTGTCCGAAGCAGTCGGCGCAAATTGCGATGCGATGGTACTGGACAATGGGATTTACCATGCTGTGCCGGAGATGGCACATGTCCTCGTCTCCCGATACAACCATCAGCGGATAGACCATCTGCTGCAATCTGAGGAAATATTTCAGTTTGCGCAGGTTGTTGAATACAACATCCGGCGGCAGAAGAGTCATGGTTCTGGGTCTGTAAATTTTGTGGTGGAAAGCCTAAGAAGACCGTAAAAAATCGTGACTGTTACGCATGTGGCGAACAGGGGAACTTCTAACGGGAATGCCCGAAGAAGAAGAAGTCGCCAAGGTCCGATTATGCTCTAATTATCGCTGGAAGCGATGAGCCATGCGACAGAGACCCATGGGTCCTGGATAGCGGTGCAAGTATACACTTGACACCGGACCTCACGTGCTTGTCTGACGTGAAGACTGTAGCGCGTCAATGTCATCAAGTGGATGGTAAACGTTTTGTCATCACCAAGAAGGGCACAATATACATTCGGTTCGCTTATGGCAACACAGAAACTCGTGTAAAAATTAAGGATGTTTTTCACGTGGAAGGAGCAGCCCGGAACATTTTCTCGTATGGTGCTTTCGAGGAGGGTGGTTTTGTGATAGATTACGTTAATGGAAAAAGGACGCTCGTCAGACACGACTCACGCGTTCCGATTACGAATATTCACGCGGAAAATAACGCGTTCACCTTGGAAGGTGCAGTGTATCGTCTGAAGAAGACATAAGGAAATGATTATGTCGGTGCAGTATCCAACTGAAGAAAATTATACGGCGGACCAGGACATCCAGAGTGGAACCCTGATGCATTTTCACTCGCGGATGGGCCACCTGAATGACGACACAATTCTTACGCTGGCTAAGGATCCGCAATACGGGATCCTAATTACGGATGACACGCGCAGGCACTGCGTTACCTGCGCGCAAGGAAAGCAGACGAAAAATATCCAGTCGAAGAAGGAAAGCGGTGAGAACGCTTCAATCGATTGGATCGGTGGTGTGATTTGTTCTGACCTTAAGGATCCAATCACACCAAGGGATCGATTGGGCAATCGCTACCTGATAAATTTTATCGATTTCAAGAGCAATTACGCTCGAATTTTTCTGGCCAACACCAAGGACGTTGCGGCCAAGAAATTCGAGCATTTTTTTGGGTTTTTTCGAGAAAAGTTTTGGATGTAAAATTCACGTTCTAAGAACCGACGGAGGAGCGGAGTTCAAGAACGTGGATTATTTTTGTCGTAGTACCGGCATCGCACGACAAATAAGCAATGCCGGGAATCAAGCAAGCAATGGCAAGGCCGAACGCATGCATCGTACCGTGATGAACATGGACCGGTGCATGTTGTTTGGAAGCGGACTGAATCTGTCTTTTTTGGGGGATGCGGCGGAATATGCAGCGTACGTGCTGAACCGCATCCCTACAAGCGCGAATCCGAAGCAGATGTAGCCGCTGGAAGTGCTTACGGGCACGAAGCCAAATCTAGGCGATATTGTGACCTTCGGGTCGCCGTGCACCGTATACATAAATCCGGGAAAGAAGACGCTCGCGCATCGCGCGCAGGTCGGAGTGATAATCGGCAGGAGCGAGGAAACGAAGGGGTTCAAGGTGTACCTAAAGGCTGAACGTAAAGTAACCATTACCCAGCACGTAAAAAACGTTGATACCCTTACGGACGTGCAGAATCGGCAGCTAAGGATTGGACAAGCTGAAGAATGCAAAGCGGAATATCCACCCAGAGACCAAGCGTCATAAGGAGCCGAAGGAATGCCAAGTGTCGAGTAAGTCGACAAAAATGTGGTTCAAAATAAAAATGGGACCAAAAAGCAAGCGAAACGAATGCCGCGCCCGACGAGGGATCGCCACGTCACGCGCCAGTACGCCGAGTGCATGTCGCAGGCGGAAATCAAGAAAGAAGACAATGACGAAGAAGAAGAGAAGGAAGCGACGGTGAACATGATGATGGAGGGCGACCCAAGGAATTATCGCGATGCAATGGGTCGCCCAGATGAGAATAAGTGGATTGAAGCCATGGAGCAAGAAATCAAGGCGTTGGAAGATAATGAAGTCTGGGAAATAATCAACAAACCAACGGACGCAAAACCATTGCACTCAAAGTGGGCTTTCAAGGTCAAGACCGACGCGAACGGGCAAGTTGAACGCTACAAGGCGAGGTTAGTGGCCTGCGGAAACGAACAGCGTTTCGGGGTCGACTATGAACTAACCTTCGTCGCGGTCATGTAGATGACCATCGTTCGATTTATTTTAATGCTTGCTCGGAAATGGAAAGTACGGGCAATGCATGGGGATATCCCCAACGCTTATATGAAAGCGTTGGAGGACGAACATGATATATATCTCTTCACCCCCAGTGGAATGAAAATTGATCGAGAAAAGCTGGACAAATTTCAAGTTGAAAATACGCGGGATGTTGTTTTGAAGTTGAAGAAGACAATTTATGGATTGAAGCAGGCAGGAAGGCAATGGAACCGCCTCCTGCATTCGAAGCTTCTAAGCCAAGGATACGAGCAGAGATTTACAGACGGGTGTTTTGTATTTCAAGAATGTTTGTGGGGAAACGGTCGTGGTCGGAGTTTATGTCGACGATCTGTTAGTCACGGCGACCAAGCAAGTGCACGTGATAAATTTTTTCGAGGAGCTCAAGGACTTGGAGATTAAAATTTGGGTGAAGTTTCGAAGTTTCTTGGTATTCTTGTGGAGTACGAAGAAAGAAGTGGTTACTTTTTGGATCAGGAAGTCATGATCAGGGACTTGCTGAAAGTCTATAACATGGAGGACGCAAATGCGGTGAAGGCGCCAATTGGGGACGAGTTTGAAGATGAAAATCTGAAGGAACAGGAACTGCTAAAGGATCGAGGAAACGATGGAGCACCAGCGATCAAGAATTTCCAGTCGTTGACCGGAAGTTTGCTCTTGATCGCGCGCTGCTGCAGGCCTGATACTGCATATGCAGTACATAAGGCTACGCGCAGAGCTCATGCGCCCTCCAAGTTCGATTGGGTTACGGCAAAGAGAATTTTGCGTTTTCTCAAGGACACGTCCAAAATGAAATTGCGTTTTGAAGTGGACGCTAAAGCAAAATCTCACGAAAAAGATGAAGTTGTAATTCTTGGATATTGTGACGCTAATTTTGCTGATCAAAAGAAGATCGAAAGTCCACAAGCGGTGGCGTGATTTTTGTCGAAGGATGAATTGTGCACTGGGTGTGCAAGCGACAGTCTTGCGTCTCGCTTTCCACTATGGAAGCGTAAATTTATGCAGCGTTGGTGACATTATGTGAGCTGATTGGGCTCAAGTAGATGTCAAATGAAGTTGGTATGGAAGTGAAATTTCCCATGATGCTGTTTTGAGACAACCAAGCTGCCATCAAGATGCTGGACGGTGATGGAAAAACTTCGAAGACCAAGCACATGGACATTCGGGTGAAAATTTTGGTTTCAAAAGCTAAGGATGGTGTGATCAAAGCAAGTTATCGACCTACGGATTTGAATTTGGCTGATGTTTTTACCAAACCTTTGAGTCTTGATAAGTTGAAACGTGCACAGGATGGTCTTGGATTAGCGGCGGACGCGATGGACTAGTTGCCTTTCACGGAAAAGTCGAGAAGGAGTGTTAGAAGCACGCGCATTTCATGCGGCGGCTCGCGTCGCGATATTTGACTTTTAGCGAATTTACAGTGAAAAGGTGATGTACTGTACATAACGTTAGGTTAAGTACAGAACTTTGTGTATTTGCATATTATTAGTTTAGGTATAAACTTAACACTAATAAATCACTTCTGAATTCGATTTTTGACTATCACGTAATTTGAGTGGAGAACAAGTGCGCTATGGTGTGCAGCTTTAATTGTAACGTTTACGATTGGAGACCTGGTACACTGCAAGTGCATTTGGATTTTTCTTTACGTTTTCGTTTCTCGTTTCACGTGGTTGTTAATTTGGGTCGCTGTCTCACGTTAACTTGCGTCACGACTGTGGATAATAAATTTACGTTTGTGATTTTAATATTTGTTGTTACGTTACTTCCTCTCTCTATCTGTCTGCTTGGAACTTCACGCGTCAGTACGTAGTAACATTGGAACGCGCGTGAAGCAGTACACACGGCAATATGAGCGAATACGACGAACACATAGAATGCCGTCTACCACCACAGGTGTTGGGTTGACTACAAGTGATACCAGATGTATCCGGTGCGTAAACACACGGTGCGGCTAGCGCACAGAGGAATACTTTCCTTAGGCGGCGATACGCCGCTACTTAGCCGATACTCCCTAATGAAAGGGCTTAGCGTCAGATTACTCTCTCGCTCGGGGCCAAGATTCCCCCAGTTTCCCGTTAGCGTACGCTAACGCTTTAGCCTTAAGCTTCCCTTAGTAGGGAGTAGATAGGGGAGGTACTCCCCCTCTACGACACTCACAGCACCCCCGACCGTTCCCGGTTGGACGCCTAGCTGGATCTAGTGTAATTGGAAACTGATTTATTTAATATATAATTAGACTAAATTAATAAACTAATGTAAACCCTATGTAATACTAAGTAGAATTATTTGATTCGTACCTAGTCGAAAATGTAATGTACACCACCTGTGTACCAACACGTGGCAGGCTGCCACGCCTTCACCAAGGGCTCCCGCCCTGATTGGATAAAACAGGCAATAGGTCCGAACCTTTCGGACCAGCCAAAACTTGACCTTAACCGTTTTGTATTTACATGCACCAAAGTAACTAAATGTAACCCCGTTACAATCATCTTCGAGCTCCTGTACCCATGCGACAATCTCTTGAGTATGGCACAGGTAGTCCTGCCTGGCAGGATCATACCTGCCCATTAGCATGACTCTCATGCGCGGCGCCGCAAATTTCACAATGCTTACCATGATTAACTTTTAGCTTGACCCACTCTCGCAGGACAAAGCTACTAAATATAAGTAATGTTACGCCTTGAGTCCTTTTTTCCAGCGAACAACATAGCTGTTTGGTGGTGGGATATGTTTATTTTAAATATCAACCACATTTGCTCCAGGACGTAGTGAAACTGGGGCGAGACCTGCCATAATGACCTGATATTCATTCGAAAATACTCGGAGGCCGTTCCTTCGAAGTGCTCTCCCAATTTGTTCACCTTGAGGCGCTCCGTCCACGCAAAACCGGACGTTATTTCAGCAATTTCGATGGCTTCCATAAACAGGTATACGCATTGCTTAAAACCCGGCACCCAGGCCTGGGTATACTTCCTTGCCGAAGAATTTCTCGACGGCCAACTTAGGAATTTTGTGTACGGCATGACCAAAAAGAGGTGCTTGCGCCGTCCACTCCCGGCACACCGCCTGGTACTTCATTGGGTGTCCTACCGATATATGCACGCGGCACACCTCCAACTTCTACGCCTTCGTCCTCGGCCAAATCATGCAGAGTCATCTGCTGGCCGAACGGACGATAATTGCGTAAACTTTCTCTGAAACCATTGTCATTTAAACGTACTGGAGAGCCTTTTCTCGACCCATCGGATACGCTGGCAACGGATTGTCTACTATTAACCTCCTCTACGGATGCCAACGATATTGTATATCTCAGTCCCTGCAAAATCGCTTCCAAAACATCATTTTTTGCAAGCGATTTTGCAGGTCCACTCCCAGCACACCGCCTGGTACTTCATTGGGTGTCCTTACGATATATGCAAAACGTCAGGCTTCACTTCTTTTTCATCCATTATCACGAGAACCAAACTATTCACACGAGAGAAACGAAAAAAACTAGCCCTTGGACAGGGGACTTTCCACAAGTTTCAATTTAACGTAACGAGAGAAAAACACTCCACACGAGAAAACCTAAATCCGTAAAGATACCAGACGAGAACTTAAAATGTAAAGTCTGCACTCCCGCCCTTATAGTATTGGGATCGTAACCTGTAAGAAAAAAATATCGCCTAGAAACAGCACACAAAAACACACACTAGTGTTAGGCGCAGCTAGGCAGGACCTGTTGCGTGAAGTTCGCCTCGTGGAGTCGACTTGGGACACAGAAGCTCAGTGTCGAGAAAAAGGAAAAGTGTATTATGTAATGTTACCAAAATATGAAATTATACTAAAAAATGTATACCGAGGGGTAACCGCAAATGTACACACCCATTTCAGCCAATGGGGTTTCATCTTCCTGAGAAGGCGCAAAACACAAAATGGGTACATGGGCTCCCAACAAAACTGTACCCACCCATTCCAGCCAATGGGGTCTCACCATCTTGGAGATTCCCAATCATGCGTTCCGAACACTCCTCCTGAACACAAGATGGTGAAACCCCATTGGCTGAAAAAAATGGGTGGGTACGGTTTCGGGTACCTCAAGGTATACGTTTTAGTTTGGTCGTCTATTTTGAGGTAGCTCTACATAATAATACCCTTTTTCCTTTTAGGTCCTTAATACATAGTTAGCTGAAACCCTCGACCGCGGGACAAGCGTCGCGCAATTCGTGACTCCTGTGGAAGATGATTCTACCTGGTCAGTAGTAGAGATCCACCCTGGCCTGACAATCTTGACCCGGTAGGAGGATCTCTCGCAGGAACACACGCGACGCTTGCCACGCGGTGAATGTGGCAGCAGCGTCTGTTTTAACGGGCGCCGTTATTTCCACACACACAGGATATATTCGTAATAACGGCGCCCATTTTAAATTTACATTTTGAGGTACAGACGTCCCTTCAAAACTTTATAGCGTCGGTGGATGGTGGAACCTATAACGTATCGGAGGGTATAAACTAGCGGAAAAAATCAATTATAAGATTTCCACATAGGAACGACAGCGGTGGAAGCCGAAACTTATAAAGTACTGGAATTTATTAAGTAGCAAGGGATAGGATTTCAGAGGGATGACCGTGGAAGGGTTAACACTCAAGACATGGCGACTGGGCAAGAAACTTGGATCAGGGGCATGTAGCGATGTATACGATGGAAAGTGCACAATATTATCTGTTAAAAAACTAAATAAAAGTCTTTCGACACTTTACGCGATCTATACTCACCTGCTGACAAAGTTTCAGCACGGGAGGATCAGCGAGAGAGGCAAGCTTAAAATCGCCGTCCGACAGCCGTAGATAGTTCAGTACGTGTGTGCTTATGTATATGCAAAAAGGAAAGTAAAGTATATTATGTATGGTTACTTAAGTATCTATCCAGTAATAAACGCAACTTAAACCTGTAACCGTCGATATATGCATAAA
>CM047592.1:2711173-2744901 GCA_026184515.1 Peronosclerospora sorghi | reverse complement strand
CAGTAATAAACGCAACTTAAACCTGTAACCGTCGATATATGCATAAATGTATGCAATACCGAACAGCCAATGGGATTCCACCATTCTGGAAAAGTGCAAAGTTCATAGTGGCTACACACTCTTCCAACATTATCTCTATTACATTCAATTGGTATAGTCTAATTGTCCTCGTATGATGCAGTGGAGTCTGTGACATCCTTTCCAAATGATATTGGCCGTCCATTTGTCATGAAACTTTCTCCGTTGCCGCAATGACCAGCTGAAAAGCTAAAGAATAAAAAGAGAAAAAAACGACGCCAGTCGAACGCAATGCTGACGCTTTATATGATGAGAATTTGCTCTATAAAATTCATTGAGGGATTTTTAGGGATCAGTCTGGCATCTCATACGTGCCATAAAGAGCTTATAGAGAAGATCAGGTGAAGATGATGTTGGAGCTTCAAGCTACAAAACGTTGATTTTGTGACGATGTGTTAATTGCAGGGATACCGGTTTTTAGGGATCGAGCGACTTGGACGTACACTCGAGATGGTAGTACAGAAACATGGCCCCCTGTTCCTTCTAAAACTTCGGCGCGATTGGGGGACGGGCTAAACGGCAGTAAGTGAAAGACTAACTAGCAGCAAGTGAGGCAGCGACTAGGAAAAAACAAAAAAGGACCAAAAAGGATATACGTTTTTACCCTTTTGTGACTTTTACGCGCGGTCGGCGTCTGGCGTTTGCCAGGTGAGTTGTCAAAATTTCATATGGGTTGATAACAGATGTTAGCTGGATTGACTTGAGCAGAGTTGCATATATCTTACCTTTGATCGTTAAAGTCTATAGCGCACTCTACTCCTAGTCTACTACTCTGCCTTGCCTCGTAAGTTCCATTGAATGCTGCCATTATTGACAAGTTGGTCTTTCTTGGTATATTAGAATTACGATGACAGACAACCTTAAGCTCATGACTGTAAGAGGAGGAGGGGCGATAGCTCCAGAGATAGAGCTAACTTTGAATCGAAGGTCCCGCTCTTCCATTGGAAGCGCCAGTACCTTGTAAGAGTACGCCAGCGCATCGTTATAGTATTTCATAGCATTCTTAAAGTAACCCCGATGAGCCTTTTTAGCATCAGAAAACATGTCATTGCCCTGGTTCTTCCAATGCAACGCTAGACTCTCAGCAGACTCTCCGTAATCAATCAGCGCCTGAACCACTTCCACCATCTCATCACCTTCCACTATGTGATCTTCAAGCAACGTCATGTCTGGTAACGCATCCATGTAAGCCTGGCGCTGCGCTGGATCCAAAAAAAGCTTGTTCTTATCGATTTCCAAGTCCGCATCAACCATTAATGATTGGCACTAACGTAGTTTTCGCTCTTTACGTGCGGTTTAAGTGCCGAGTTGGCAGTATCATGAACGCAACAACCTCCAGCAAGCGTGCTCTGGACGACGCGGAGACGCAACTGCAGCCGATAGAGGTCCAAGTTCCAGTGTGATGTGGTTGTGGCAAGAGCAACGTCAAGTATCCATGTCCTCGCTGCGAGCGCAACACGTGCTCTTTACATTGCTGCGTGGAACACAAGAAGCAGGTGACTGAAGTAACAGATAAAAAGCCTTGGTCGTCAATACCGTACCGCGGTCATGGTCCGTCGACTAACTCGAACTCCTTCGCACACTGTATGTGCGAGGATGCGTAGCGCAAAGAATCAACGGTCAGAGAAAACTTCTCGTCGCAAAGAAAGAAAATGCAAATATAAGTAATATATTTGACTATAGCTAAATTATAGTCTGACACAAATACACAAACATTGAGTATACCTTTTTTTGGTCTTGTACGAATATGTCCAACTTTAAATGCCTTGATCCGCGCATAAAAGTCCCAAAAGGGTAAAAAAGTATATCCTATCTGGTACTTTTTGTTTTTTCCTAGTCGCTGCCTCACTTGCTGCTAGTTAGTCTTTCACTTGCTGCCGTTTAGCTCGTCCCCGCGATTAAGCCTAGAAATTGTACGAGCTGCTGATTTTTTGACCACAAGGCTTTAGCATATTATTTACTCCTTGCTGGCTTTGCTTTCGTTCGAGACACTGCAGCAAATGCACGTGAAGAACATTCTTTACGTAGATGTGAAAACCTGAAAACTTTATATTGGACACAAGCAAAGAAAAAAAACTCTACTGCGTAGACTTTGGCATCTCAGATCGATATGTAACGGCGACAGGCAAGCACAAGGACTATAAATAAAGAAGGCACAGTCGTAGGAACACGGACGTTTCTCAGCTTGAACTGCCACAAGGGTGTCGGTACGCTCCTTCGAGGAAAACTTTTGAACACACTCTACAGTTGTTGGTTGGTATTTTTTCTGCAGCGTGTAGCCGTCGCGATGACATCGAATCTCTCCTTTATGTGTTGATTTACCTAATGCGAGGCGACCTCAGTTGACCAGCTCTGTGCTTCGTTACCTCGAGAATGGGGTATAATGCTGACAAGTATTCGTGCGTGCGGCTTTCAAGATCGACCAGACGACGACCTTTTTGAACGTCAGTTCCTGAAGCTTGGTGGCAAGACGGGATTGACCACGCCGTGTAAGTGGGGCACATTCAATACGGTGAAAGCGGTATGAAATGCGCCTATGATGCTTATCACTAGCTGTACTGCACTCTTTATCTCTTTTACAAGGTTGCGACGGCCTCAGCATCACAAAAATCGACCGTACATGTCTCCGCACGTAAGCGTGTCAAAAGTGTGGACGAAGGGTGGACGACAGGCTCCCTTAGGGCAGCAAAGACAATGAAGAGGGAGAAGGAAAAGACATCAGCTCGTCCCGGAAACGTACCATCCAAGAAAGGCACCAAATCTTCCAATCAAATTGCATGGAAGGCCAGGAAAACACGCAATACGAATGGCCAGCATGCTGAAATGCAATCTCAAGATCGGCAAGTGTTTAAGGCTATTGCAGGCCACGCCGCTGCGACCGCCGCTGTCAAGCGGTACAACCTACGCTCGGCTCCAGGAGATTCCTATCGTGACGTAGAGTTACATATCCATAGGGCGCCGTTCTTTCCACACACACTTTGAGGTTGTTTGGAGTGTAGATCATGTTGATCGTTGGGCAAAAGAAACAGGCAGAGTAGGGTGTGTGTGGAAATAATCAAAGTATAAGCAAAGTGTGTGTGGAAATAATGGCACCCTTACTACAAATATAGCCTGTGTGTGTGTGGAAATAACGGCACCCGTAAAGACGAAAAAGTGTAGTATAATTTTATGTAAAGTTACCTCAATCAAACCGACTACCCTGGTGCTGGATATGGTGCTTGGAAGACCCCATGCTCTCGTTCTTTGGACGAGTGGCTTCCCTATCGGGTAAGCTAGAGCATGATCGAAAGAGCCCGACAAACGACTGAATCAATCGCGTCGTCAGAGAGTATTGCCGACACACGTTTTTAGCGGATTGCGTCTAAAAAGTACCACAGCTGGTCGTATACCAGGTCAGCTACAGGGTCGAAGTTCTTCTTCTTGTCCTTTTCTAATTTCTGCAAGAGCTCGGAATCATCCCAGTATCCTGAAGATCGTAGCACGTCAAGAACAGAAACCTCAGTTCCTTTTTCCTTGTTGTACTCCTTGAGAAACTGGTCGAGAGACGTATAGCTGTGTGGCTCAAATTCGGGCTCCTGGAGACGCAACACTTCCATAAACTTGTGAGGCGTCATCTCTTCTTTCACAAGGCGCTCAAAATGCTTATCACGAAAAGTTATCAAATACTTGGGCGCGTTTTCTATGGATGTCATTCGAGTGAGCGCCAGCGACAGGCTCAGATCTTTGAAACGCTCAGCCAGTAGAAGAAGCAGCTGGTCTGCGAACGATTTTGTTAATTGCATCATCAGCTTCTCGTTTCTAAGCCCAGCTTTTAGTGCTGCATATTTAATCTTCGGGTCAGTGGTCTCGGGTACTTCAAACAGTTTGTCCATAGACCGATAAGCCTGCCTCTTGTACACCCGCTCAGCCAGGGTCGTACTTCTTGTCGTAGTCTAATCGCTTCAAGAGCAAGTCATCAGTCTCCCAGTATCCTGAATATCGTAGCGTATCAAGAACAGAAACCCGAGCTTCTTTGTTTTTCTGGTTGTAAGCCTTCAGAAACAGTTCGAGCGACGTATATCTGTGTTTCTTCCTTTCGTCCATCGGAAAACGCAATACTCCCACAAACTTCTTAGGCGTCATCTCTTGATCCACGAGGCGCTTAAAGTACTTTTTACGCAAAGTTATCAAATACTCGGGCGTGTTTTCTATGGATGCTATTCCAGTGAGCGCTACCGACAGGCTCAGATCGCCGAAACGCTCAGCCAGTAGATGAAGCAGCTGGTCTGCGAACGATTTTGTTAATTGCTACATAAGATCTTTGTTTTCAAGCCCAGCTTTTAGTGCTTTATATTTAGTCTGCAGATCAGCGGTCTCGGAGTCATGAAACAGTTTGTTCATAGACTTAAGAGCCTGTTTTCATTTCTGATTGATGGAGTCCGCCCAATTGCTTCCACGAATGAAGACGGTAGAAAGGTATCCACGAACATTCCGAATTGTCCTCGCTCCTCGTCGTCCTCGTCCACTGGTTCGTGGACTCGAAGCGCGCTTCCACTTGTACAAACGCGATGGTCATGACCCGAGTCCAACGTGTCGTTGTACGTGTTGGTGGAGAGTTTCGACCCACCAGCGCTGTCTAACTCAGTCACGAGGGCAAGAGACGCCAGTATCAAGGTACGATAGATGCGCATGGGTGTTGAGGACTTGGAACGGGATGGCAAATTAGAGAATGAGGGGGAAAATGTCTATCCTGCCCCGCTTTACGGTATTCATGTGGGTGTATATGTATATAAATTTATACAGTAAAACCTGTCAGATTTATTACTGTCAAAACTAATAAACTGTCATAATTAATAAAAAACGTCGGTCCCGACATCGGCCAAGCCAAAAAATAATAACTAATAATTAATAGGTTTCGGTCAGTATAAGATTAATAATTCCATATATATTTTCTGTGACTTCTACTGAAAGTACTGTGTTATGCTAGTTTGTGTAAGTTTTTTCTGGCGAATACTAAACGAATGATCCTTCATCATCTGAAGCGGGGCAGGAAATGATGCTGAAGTAGAATCTTCTTGTTGCATCCAGTAAATCTGCAGCTTTACCAACATCTGATTTGCCTAGGCGTCGGAGATCGTTGGAGGTTCTTCACTGTCATCCTCGCCTTCTGGATCTTCTGGAACTCCAAAGTTTTCGTACGTGTTGAGAATATCCGCAACAATCTCTTCTTCATCCGGAACATATCTGAGTTCCTGCTCGGCGGGATAATTGAGCAGGTTGCGGATGTCCATCGGATTGCTATACCGAAGCTGGCGTATTTGCTCCTCTAATTCCTGGATGACTTCCTGCGGAGGCTCAACTTCAGCTGCAGCATCAGTTTCACTGGAAGACTCAGAACGAATTGAGCAATGTCTGAAGCAGTTTTGAATCGTCTTTGGCTTCACATCGTTCTTCCATGCTGCCACGGCCATGCGAATCCCATCCAGAACGTTGATTTTTTCGGGATTGGCAACACTGTCCTCAATCCGCTCCAAAAACATCCGGTTGAACCGCCGACGATAATAGTCCTTGAAGTTGCGAATGATGCCAGCATCACAAGGTTGAATCTTCGATGTGGTGTTCGGAGGCAGGTAGACAACTTTTGTGTTGACCGAGGTGACCTGCGCCGGAAGGTTCTTGATGAGAATGTGAGCGCTGGAGTTGTCGAGCAGCAGCAGAACTTTGCGTCCATGCATTCTTTTGTCGAAATCCGTCAGCCAAATTTTGAAAACATTCTGCGTCATCCATGCTTTTGCGTTTGCATGGTATTTGCAGCCGAATGACTCGATTGACATTTTAAAAGCATCGAGGGTTCATTGACTTGCCAATCACCAACAGCGGCAACTTGTCAGAACCATCCCCGTTGCTGCAGACAGCAATCGTGATGCGTTCCTTGTTTTGCTCCCGTCCTTCCAGTTGTTGTGTTTCAAGCGAGTTGTCGGCTTGCATTCGATAAAAAAGGCCAGTTTCATCCATGTTGTAAATGTCTTTCCATTCATATTGGTCAAGACATTGGCGAAGTTCGGGCAGTCCCTCAGCAAGAAGCGTCATATTGACAGAGCCGCTTTCTCCAAAGAGGCGGTATGATTGAATTCCATGACGTTTTTTGAAATACTCCAGCCAACCATTTGAGAACTCGTACGTTGGCGACGCATCGGGATAAAGCCGCCGTAAAAAATGGCGGCTTTCTCACGAATGAGGTCTCCTGAGATGTTGATTTGTGCCTCGTATAGTTTGACCCAATGGATCAGGGCCTCTTCGACAAGAGGATAAGTGACGGTGCGGTGCGTCTTGATGCTGACATTAGTGTTTTCAACATCAACGCGAAGCAGAGCATCTGACTGCTTCAGCGTGTTTGAGATCATGCCTTGGCTAACTAAGATGTTGTGGGTTTCTTCTGGCCACTTTATCAGCTGACTGTGTGTGAGCTTGGGGTTTGTGCGCTTGTGTTGACAAAGTGCGATGCGGATGGAATCGGTCATTGTCTTACGAGGTGGTTTGTTGACTCTAGGAGGCATTGGAATGGCTGGATGAGGGGGAGTGAATGGAGTGAGGAAAAAAGCAAAACCCAGGAGAGAAGTGCCCATTTTATATGCAAAAATCAGGGCAAAATTTCGCTTTTTTGGCCCTTAGTAAATAGATGACATCAGCAGTTTACTACCTATTGCATGATGTCAGCAAAAAACCATACCTGTCAGATTTAATAACATGTTAGAATTAATATCTTAGGTGTGGTCCCGAGGCTATTAAATTTGACAGGTTCTACTGTATGCTGTCCAGTTTCGAATCGAGAGAGCTAGTTCTTCGTGCACAAGGATAGGACGCAAACGAGCGCACCTGCTCACGAGCATTTAATTGGTTGATCATTGGAAAACATGCGAGGATGAGGAAAGGTGGCAACCCTTTTCTACCTCTGGCATGAACCCATTGACACATTTTTTCGTGTCCCTAAAAAACCGCGCAGCACCATTCGTGTTGCATAAAGGAGCATAAGGGTAAGACTTATATAACCATGGGAACCGGTGCTTCGCCTCTCGTTGATAAACCTTTGCGATGGGAATGTAGAGGTCAGTTCCCAGAACATAAAGGCATATAATGCGCACGTGTTGACTTTTTTTAGGTGGCCAAGCCTCGATACATAATATAGAGTCAGCTTTTCTGGCAATTGAGAACGAGGGATAAGATCGTACTGTATTTCTCTATTTCGATTGTGTGTTCCACTTCAATAAAAACATACGCCATTCATCCATCAAAAGCATGAGTGTCGTTGACAAGCAGCGTTTTAAGAAAACGCTTGAGCTGGTGGGAGTGCGTGTCGAAGCGAAGAAGATTGGTTCAATAGTCAAGAAATTACATGGCGATGTACTTAATCTGCCTCGATTGCGTAATGTCGTGCCGAATCCCATGAATCCGGATCCCTACAAGAATTCGAGTAGTAAATTGATTATACTTAATGCTAAAGTAACGGATATGAAGACGCTCGAGCCATTGACACGGCCACTTGTCGAGTTTCTCAAGCAAGAGAGTTTAGCTTTTGTGCACCACACCATCGATCTCGGACGTACATGATGGATGGGTGACAGAATTGTTGGCACAGACGACGGGTAGCTTGAATTCGTGTTCTTGTTTGGGCTGTAGCAGCTCTCAATAGCTGTAGCCCGCAGTGTCGTTTTAGGCTGCTCGAAGTTTGTAAAAAACAGAAGTCATATATATTAATCAAATATAAATATTTTAAGTCACTGACTCGAGCTTAATATTCCTAAGCGCTACTGACTTAAAACCTGTATACAACATACATAAAAATGTTATCAGCCAATCCGTTTCCACCATATGGTTTACCTTGAAAGGCCATCATGGATACATGGAAAATCAACACTCCTCCTGAAACGGCGCGCGCTGTAACACCCTCAATTCAAACCGATTTGGTTTCGCAAATCTTGGACCCACTGCGCACTCAAATCCTTCGTAAACAGGTCTGCCACCATATCCAAACTTGGTACGTGAGCCGCTTTAATCACTCCTTTTTTGCTCAGGTCCTTCAAAAACTTCAACTTGATGTCGATATGTTTCGTGCTTACAGCACTTGCCTCCGATTCCACGTGCGTGATAGCTGCCTGGTTATCCATCTTCATCAGCAGAGGTGTTCGAGAAAGCAAACCAATTTCCAGCAACAATTCACGAAGCCCCAATGCTTCGCATCCACCGACAGCAGCAGCTACGAATTCAGCTTCAGCCGTAGATAACGCCACGGTAGTCTGCTTCTTACACTTCCATGAAACGATAATACCATTTAAATACACCACCACTGTGCTCACAATCTTTCGATCCGTCTTGTCACCTGCAAAATCAGCATCCGTGTAGCAGGTAATTTGAATTGGCAGTGGCAATTCGTCATCGTGGCTTAGTCGGAGTTTCAAACTCTTGGTACCCTTTAGGTACCTTACGACTCGCTTCGCTGCTTTGAAGTCCCCCACCGTAGGCGCGTGCGTGCGCCGCGTTACGCGGTGCACTGCGAATGCAATATCCGGGCGGGTACAACGAGAAATCCACAGGAGGCTGCCCACCAACGATTGAAAAATATTCACACTTGGGAAATTCTCCCTTGACTTGGGTGGCAGCAACTCCTTGAAGCCTTCCACACCGTACATGTTGAGCACCGGCGTGCGCGTCGCATTTATTTTCGTAAAATCATGCGCGATCAGGAGCTCATCGATAGCAGCCTCCTGATCCAACTTGTATCCATCATGAATGTTTCCTTCAATACGAACACCCAGGAACTTGCTCACGACCCCAAGGTCCTTGAGCTCCAGTACTTTCATTTCGTCAAAAAACTTCTCAACCGCTTCTGACGTGCTTCCAGTGACCAATAGGTCATCCACATATGCTCCCACTAGCACGGTACCATCCACACCACGCCTGACAAATACGCAGGTATCGGTGACGCATTGTTGAAAGTCCAACCCTTCCAATGTTTGGCACAGCAGTTGATGCCATAGCCTGCCAGCCTGTTTGAGGCCGTACAGATTTCTTTCCAATTTTAAAGAAAGTTCATCATTCGATTCCAAATCAAAAGCTTCATATAACTCCACCGGAATCTGCATACCTTGTGGAATCTTCAGATGGATTTCACAATCATATTCCGCTTTTGCTTTCGGGTAGGCGCTCGGCACATCACCGTGCCGAGCCGGTACCCCCCAAATCTGTGACATGGCTAGGATCACCTTTACGTTGTCGACTTCCATGACTGTCGAAAACGTGAAGTGGTAATCCTGTCCATAAACTTGGCGATCACCGCGCGCCACCAGTCGAGCCTTATAGCGCTCGACTGTTCCGTCCGCGCGCAACTTAGTCTTGTACACCCACTTAGTGGGCAGCAACTTCTTGTCTGGACGGCGCTTGATAATTTTCCAGGTCCCAATTTCTTCAAGCGCTTGCAGCTCCTCCTGTTCCGCCTTCGTCCACAAGTTGGAGTGTGCGCCTTCATACGCCTCCTTGTAGGACTTCGGGTCAGGAACTGCAATCTTGGAAACAATTCCACTGTCAACTGTTTCCGCCACAGCGTAAACGCACATCGCGTGCTCCGAAATTCCAACTTCAGTTTCTTCAACTTCTAAATTGTTTCCATCAATCGAAATTTCGTTTCCAATCACTCCACGTTCCTTCATATCATTTACTGCAATCACACTCTCTTGGTCTTTTACTTTCTTCTTGCTGGTTTTTTCCATCTCTGCCGCCTTATGCGTCTTCTTAATCACTCGTCCAGTTTTTCTCGGCGTCTTACGCGCCTTTTCACTCGCATCTTGCAGTTCAGAGTGTTCCGATACGTCGGTTTCTTGAGTCGGCTTTGCACTTGAGCGTCCTGCAGCGCGTTTCTTCATCTCTTCTTCATCTGCAACACCCAGCGCCCTTGTAATTTGGTCACTCGCCTCCTTGTCCAGTGTTTCAATTGCACTGACATGGCGAGCAACCGTCACCACCCTGTCTTTCAGCAAAAGCACTTTAAATCCCTTGGTTTCATCACTTCGACCTAAAATCAATGCCCTTTCAGCGTGTTTCGCAAGGGCCTTTTTCTTGGGATCACGCCACACCATGCACTGCGACCCAAACACTACAATTTCCTTCAGCGACGGTTTCTTGTGCGTCAGCATCTCGAATGGCGACACTTTTCCAGGGTTCGAACGGGTCGGGGTACGGTTTAAAATGTAAGAGGCGTATTCCGCCGCCTCGTAATAGTACATTAGCGGTACCCCGACCCAAAAATCATACACCGGACCATGTTAAAAATGGTCCGGTTCATCCGCTCGGATTTTCCATTGGAGGCTGGATTGCCAGACTACGTAACTTGTCGACGAACTCCAGTTCTCTTGCAGAACAATTCTACGGTATTGTAGTCACCGCCTCCATCCGTGCGCAAAACGTGAATTCGACACTTGAATTCGTTTTCGAACCAAGTTAAAAAATGCTCAAACATTTTCGCCGCTCCATCTTTCGTTCGAGCGGCGAACAAACGCACGTAACTGGAAAAATGATCCACAAACACCACCAGATATCGGTTCCGACGCCTGTCGCGCGGTGTGATCGGACCCTTCAAGTCACTGCATACCACACCTCCGACTCGTTCAATTGGCGAATTTTCGCCCGAATCTGTCCTTGGCTGCGGCTTCCTTGATCCCTTTCCTTCAGCGCAGGTCAAGCAATTGGGTCGACTACTATCTGTCAACTTGATGCCTAACCTGGGGTCCTCTGCTAACTTTTCGACCGTGTAGTATGCCAAGTGACCCAAACGGGTATGAAAGTGATGGAGAGTGCCTTCCTGCACATCACCATCAGGTTCCGCAGCGACAGCATTCAGCAACATATGCTTGAACTGCTGCGCGCGCCCGCTCAGCTTTTCTGGCATTAATTCTGCCACGAAAATCGATCCACAAATCCGAATTGGAAACAGCGTGTTTCCATTCCACTGTATCGTTAGTTTTCCACTATTTTGCACCCTTTTTCATGCAACTTGCCGAGTGAAATCAAATTCTTGGCAAGTTTGGGTGCAAAATATACTTCACTGAGCTCGATCGAAATTGGATCGGCATCAGGCGTAACCAGCTTGATTCTTCCAACCTTGATCACCGCCAATTTTCCACCGTCGGGCAACAAAAAACAATCTTCGGGACCACACGTGAATGCATCGACAAGCAAGTTTTCGTCAGCCACTAGGTGCCTACTGGCACCGCTATCGACGATCCACGTCGTCGCAGGCATGTCATCTCCGACAGCCATTCCAGTCAAATCAACTTCGATTTTACTTTCAATGGTTGACAACGCGACTTTTCGGTTCCATTGACCGCTGGAACCACCTTGATCCTTGGAGTTGGCATTCCTTGGCGCCTTTTTGCCTCTCTGCGGGCACTCCCTCTTTATGTGACCAGGATTTCCGCAGCCGTAGCATCTTCTTACAAAACCGGTCTCCGTTACCGAATTTGCATGCATACGAGCAGGCGGCCTGATTTTCGGCGTATCTTCATCCAATTCCTGCGTCCACGATATTAATTCTTGCGCATGGCACAGGTAATCCTCTCGCATAGGATTGTACCTGGCCATGATTGCAACTTTCAGGCGGGGCGCAGCGAATTTGACTATGTTCTCAACCACCATCCTTTCGCCCATGCCGCTCTCGCGAGCCAGGGCTACCAGGTACAGGTTGTGCTCAGTCCAAGTCCTTTTCGGACTCTTCTCTGAAGCAAACCACACTGCAGCCTGGTGGGGGGAGATCGTCACTCAAAATGCCATATACATGAAATCCAATATCGCCAATAATTCAGGGGCAGCTTGCCACCACGTGCCTATATTTGCACGGAAATAATCCCCTTCCACCCCTTCGAGATGTTCTCCAAGCTTGTTTACTTTAAGGTGCTCGGTCCACACAAATCCAGATGTCATTTCGGCTATCTCAACAGCCTCGATGAAGAGATATGCCCACTGCTTGAAACCGACACCGAGTCCGGGGAACAGTTCGACCACTGAAAACTTCTCGATGCCGAGCTTCGGTATTTTGGCATACGACGCTTGCAAATGCCGTGGGGGAGGGGCGGGCGCTGCCTGCCGGAACTGCATTCCGGGCGTCTGCACCGCCGGTGCATGTACCCTGCCCGTATTCGGTGCGTTTCCCGGATTGTTCGCCGGGAGCTTAGCCGGGTTCGGCCTGGCTGCTCTACCGACCTCAATGCCGATGTCGTCAGCCAGATCATTCAGCGTCATCTCCTTGCCGAATGGCCCACAATTTCTTAGCGACTCCCGGAACACACGTTCCGGGGAGCAAACATCGGGTCCTGCTTCAGTACTGCAGGCGCGGCAGGCGCAGCAGCCGAAGCAGGCGCAGTAGCCGAAGCAGGCGCAGCAGTCGTAGCAGGTGCAACCACGTTGCTTGCGGTGGATGCGCGCGTTTGCGCATCTTCTATCGACTTCATCCGACCCTTCATGTCCTTCATCCCATCAAGGATGGCCTTTAGAGCCACTTCCGGCTCGAAATCCGATTCACCACCACTATCCATGGTAAAATCAACGTAAATTCAAAAATATACGGCGCACAAACACGCCAACAATTCCACTAGCCCTCCGAAAGTGAGGGGACTTCCACTACTACTTATAACTGTAACCACACGAGAGATAACCACTCGAAAAAAAACCAAGAAAAACCACTTGCGCACAAAACTTAAAATTCAGCAGAAAATGACACTTCTTGACACACGAGACCACTTGGGCTCATAACCTGTTGGCACAGGCGACGGGTAGCTTGAATTCGTGTTCTTGTTTGGGCTGTAGCAGCTCTCAATAGCTGTAGCCCGCAGTGTCGTTTTAGGCTGCTCGAAGTTTGTAAAAATCAGAAGTCATATATATTAATCAAATATAAATATTTTAAGTCACTGACTCGAGCTTAATATTCCTAAGCGCTACTGACTTAAAACCTGTATACACCACACATTAAAAAATGTTATCAGCCAATCCGTTTCCACCATATGGTTTACCTTGAAAGCCCATCATGGCTACATGGAAAATCAACAAGAATGTCCGTGCTATTATTCAAGTGGACCCACGAGCAATCTAGAGCGTCGTTTGCCTACTTTTCTATGAGTAGTGGACTGCCGAACTTTATATTTGATCTCGAATAAACTGTCTGGTACTCACAAAACGGAGTGGAGCACACAATAAGCGGGGGAGTGTGATTCGCTGAAAAGAGACTACCTCAAGGCCAACCACCACTTGCAAGTGTGCATACTGTATCGATCTCATGGCGTTTCGAGGTGGACGCGGCGGTTCTCGTGGAGGACGCGGGGGACGTAGTGGAGCTCGTGGTGGGGGTCGTGGTGGTGGTCGTGGTGGATTTCGTGAGCCGGAGGGTCCACCGGCAATTGTCGTTGGTATGCGTGCGGTTATACACAGCTCCATGGGCGCATTTCGTTAATTGGCTTTTTCTTTTGCACCCCCAGAACTCGGCTCTTTCATGCACGCTTGCGAGAACGAGATGGTATGCAAAAGCACCAACGACAAAGTACCGTATTTCAATGCGGGCGCCTTCCTAGAGAACAAGACGCGGATTGGCAAGGTGGACGAAATTCTCGGCGCGATTAATGACGTGATGTTTACGATTAAGCCCGAGACAGGCGTGTCCGCCACATCGTTTCAGGTCGGCGACAAGGTGTTTATTAGCCCCGATAAGCTTCTTCCTCTTAGTCGATTCACTGAAATGCCCACGAAGAAACTAGGGGCTACTGGTCGTGGTGGTCGCGGTGGCGCCCGCGGACGTGGTGGTGGGCGCAGCGCCGGCCGTGGTGGAAGTCGCGGTGGATTCAGTGGACGTGGAGGTGGCTTTGGTGGTCGAGGTGGATTTGGTGGTCGGGGTGGCGGCCGTGGCGGTGGTCGAGGTGGTGGGCGGGGTTTTGGAGGCGGTCGTGGACGCTATTAGATAGTCAGGATTGCCTTCCCTATTAGTTCTTAAGTAGAGTATGAATGTGATGTCACTGCATGTAGATCGAATCGAAACGTAATGGCGCTGTTAGGGGAGCCAAGGTCATTCATTGCTAACCGTAGTTAATCGGACACCCACTCGCTAGTTGTTTTCATATACTTGGCATCCTAGCATCATCTACCGCTTCTAAGGCAATCTCAACGTGTCAAAAGATATATACTAACGTCATATCTCTCTGGGCGGGCGACCCGCTTGGGGTACGTTCTAGCACATCAAATCCGATCCAAGCACTCGAACTGCACGATGCTATTCCCACGAATGACCTACGTGAGCAAAGCGTCAGCGCATCGATTAGTTTAGTTTCCTCGTTGCGACGCGTCCAGTCATGAAAGAAAACAAGTGTTGCCTCACCACCATACCAATCCGATTCGACTCGGTGGCCGAGACCTCTTCAAGTGTTTCGTCCAGCGTCACGTTCATGAACTGGTCAAATCCACGTAGGACGCCCGAGACCTTGCGGTTCCCGTTCAGCTTCAGGCTTAACCGCTTGTCCATGTATCGCTTGAGATCCGGCCCTGCCGTCTTCACCATTGTCGCGAAAGTCGGAGTTTCGTGTGTGCCACGCTAGCACTTTTCCTTATACCGGTACCATTCTACAAATACTGGTATCCAGTACGTTCTCGAAGGCGAGAGCTAGTATTGCATTGGGACTTTTTCCACCAAAACACTATAAGTGTTGAAACCTCATGAGCAATTTCTCGCAGGGACAGGACTGGGAACCGGCCGGATGGAGCAGCCGCGCTCCACCTCGCGGGACTGCGAAACAGCAGGCACTGAATAGTGCACGACGGGCTGGTACGGTCGTCACCGAAACCAAATGTACGTTCCTGTTCTTGAGTCTCTAACCGCGTAGCTTCCGAGCCCGCTCACGAAAATCTCTAACGCGTGTTGACCGAATGTAGATGGCGCCGGCACGAATAAAGGCGCGCATAGTGGCGCCACCATGAACGCGCGAAAGCTCGAGGAGGATACCGAGAACTTTAAACATGACGCCGTGGATCGCTCGCTCTCGCAGGCGTTGATGAAAGCCCGCATGGCGAAAAAGTTGAACCAGAAACAGCTTGGGACACTCATTAACGAGAAACCGCAAGTCATTGCCGACTACGAGTCGGGTCGGGCCATTCCGAACGGGCAAATCATCTCGAAATTGAATCGCGCCTTGGGCGTGCAGCTCCCGCGCGGGCCGAAAAAGAAGAGCACGCCAGCCAAGTGAGGCTGGATGTACATATATAAGTTTAGATAATAGACAGCCAGGAGCGGCAAACCTCATCGTGTCCGTACTCATGTCATTCATGACGCGTGTTGGGATGAACGTGGCCTTTTCATTGGTAGATATTCCCCACGACTCTCGAACGTGGCCTTTTCATTGGACGAAACTCCCCACGACTCTCACGTCGAGAGTACTACACATGGACTACCCGACATGTCGAGCAGGATTCCATCGATTTATCTCGTCAACGTGTTGCCTCGTACGGTTCCTCCTTGGTTGTGCACGAGCTACCGAGCCATCATCAGTGTCGTCCATCTCCGCGTCCTCCTAACGACCGCACGTTGTGGTTCCATGGCACAGATGAAGTCGACACATTTCCCGAATCCGGGGGCCACGTGTTCGATTCGACACGAGCACAGGCTCGCGGCAACGTACGACCGCGACGACGACATCTATGTCGCCTTCATCTCGTTGCCGACATTGGCGCGAACGTGCTCCGTACGTGAAAACAAGGAGCATCCAGTACAAGACAAGACGACAAGGTAGTCGCACGTCCCTTGATGGACATAGCGAGAAGCACGACGTTCCAGAGAGGAAGGACCAAAGTGATCGATCACGTGGCATGGAGAAGGTCAATGCGTGCCAAAGGCTTGAGCACGTAGGAGTGGATGTCGAGACCAGAAGCGATCGTCATGGATACAGAAGGACGGAAGCGAGGCCACTGAGCGTGTCAAACCAAGCGGAGGATGAACGCTGCAGACTTGACGCCACGAAGCGTGCGTCTACTGATGCTGACGACCCTGCTACGGACGAGGTCGATCCGGAAAAACCCAGTAGAGCATCGAACATGTCGCGTGTGCGTGTGCTTTCGAAGGAAAAAGCGCACGACACGGCTTTCAGTCCACCAGTAAGTCAATCGTATCGTCAACGCTTCAGCATCCCCTCAACGATAACTCCAGCCGTGCCACGACGTCGCACATCGTACTCGATGAAGCGGCGTTCACTTCAATCCACTGCCGTCTCGAGCTCGTGCACAACCGTCGACGAGCTGGAAGCTCCACGTCGTCGATCCGCAAGCGCAGGCCCCATGCTTGCCACGAGCGTGCGACCAAGTCGTCGCAATAGTACGAGCATTGTCCGTCGCGAACCCACGCGTTTCTATGTTGAACAGCACGAAGCAAACAACAGCTGGTTCTCCACGGACGACGTCGTCGGACCATCAACCACCGCGATCGCCATGGAAACGGTCCCTACCTTCCACTGGGGGTCGAGTGTGCTCGGTGTCCGTGAACGCTCACGTGACGGCGTCCCGGAGCTTGTCCTTGCCAACAAACCTGCTCCCTCTTTCGCGTGGCGGCACTGGTCCGATCGCGCCCTTCGTACTCCCTTTCTGAGTGTCATGACCCTCATGGACCTTGGTCCAGCGCACCACGGTCTCGTGCTGCACCAGCTACGCTACGTGACGTCTCGCCTGCACGAGTGTCCATGGGCGAAAGCGCAGTTGCGTACGCTCTTGTCCACCTATCGAGCCATGGCATGGTCCACAGCCGAGTGTTACCCTCGTCTGCACGCGTTAGGAGAGCAAGTGCAGCGGGTCGTGCGTCAACGGGCTCGTCAGCTCCGTGTACAAACTGCAGCGAAGCAGCGACGGACAGTCACCTTGACCACACTGCCACCAGTGTCGTGAACGATGCGAGCGTGACAAAGTGTGGTCGCCGCGGTCGACCGCATCGCTCGCGCTTAGTCTTCGACCTGACGACGACTCCCCTGCACTTGCACTGGAGACGCAAGCACGGGGCACGAAGCACGGCATCCCTTGCTCTCGACGCGATTCAAGTGGTGGAAGGGCCTGCGCGCTCCGTGCGGCCCCGTGCGTTCTTTCGTGGACACGACAAGGCCGCGGCCGTGGATCCAGACACGTGTGTGTCCCTCGTGACACCGACGCGCTCGCTCGATCTCTAGCTTGCACGTGCTCTCTGCATCGGGCGTGGCTCGCAAACGCTGTGCGCGACCTCGTGTCCTTCGCCCAGCAAAGTGACAAGAGCGTGACGACGGAATGACTACAAGCACGAGCGGTAGGTAGTAAGTAGCACCTGCTGCTCGACTGCAACTAGTGTGTATTGATGACTTTTAACGACACGCACGATCTCTTCCTACGCCTTCTTCTTCTTATACACTGGCTTGCGCTTCTTCGTGAGTATCCAGATATAAAAGAGCGTCATGCCGGCACTCGACGTGGCCGTGAAGCCCGCGGGAAAGAACGCGCCCGTTGTGGTGTAGCGAGTGCCCATGATCACAGTAAGTGGCGCGGAGACGGCAAGCGAAATCGCAGGCCAGCGTTTCGACGGCACGGGGCGCTGCGTATACTCATTGTAGCTACAATAGCCCACAAAAGTAAGCAGCGCGCCCGAGACGCCACCCGCGACGAGCGACATGGTGCTCCCGGAGCTCGCGTACCCTGCGAGGCCGCCGAGACCAAGCATGAAGCCGTACTGTGCGAGACATTATAGGAGAAGCAGAGTGAGGAAAGTAGAGTAACGGGCGAGCACTGGATAGAGAGAAACGCATGGTGGACAGCACGTACCGGAATCGTGAGGCAAAAGTCGTACATTGTTCTTCTATCGAGCTACCTCTCCGATGGCACGTAATGAATTTTTGCGGCGGCAAGGAAAAACTTGGATCGACCAATCAGTAGCTAGTTAAGTTACACTCAGGTTAAGTACTAAAAAAACATCGTGACAACTCGATTCTACAGGTTCTAGATCCACGCTCAACGGCTCATCTCGAAGCTTGCCACTATTCCAACACTTTTCAGTGTCTCTAAAACTCCACCCATTTGAATTCTCGAATGTCCGGCAAAGTCTTTTGTACGTTCTACTTGTGCAGCAGCCTCAGGGGAATCCTGTGTCACAAATGCTGACTTTACTTGCTCACTCGTTGTAGGCGCGTTGACCTGCTCGCTCCTGTCGCTATGCGGCTTCCTCTTCTTGTTCGTGGTGGGAATTCTCGTCAAGCTTCAGCCCGAGTATATGAAGATTAGCAAGAGCGTGGAGAGCCCGGTGTCCATTTTTGAGTCTGCGTGTTTGTATGGGACGATCTTTGTGGCTTCGTCCGTGGTTTATTTCAAAGAAACGAGGAAGAGACCACGAAAAGAGTATGACCTGAGTGGATCCACAGCTGCCGAGCGGCAGAATTTGCTCGACAAGTGAGGTTGATGTTGTCCAGTGACAGGAGTTCAGTTGATAACCGATATTGTTGTATTTTTGCCATAGGTCAATGGTCAGCTACAGTTAAGAACTGCCTGCTTTCAAACCTTTTAGCTGATTGCTCTAACTTCTTTCCATTATGAGAAAGCCGTCGTACTGATTGATAGCTCATTGTACATGCAATTTTGCTGAAGCCTATTTCGTCTAATGAAACATCAAAATAGAAGTATTTTAGGTACTTATTTTGAACGTAGTGATTGGTTACGCCACCATGTGCAAAAAAACACGGAAGAAATCTTAATATCAAAACAAGGAGACCTCGAACCTTTTGTTTGATAAATGTACTAGTATGAGATTGTCACCGATTTGGGACGGGAGGTGACCGACTTACCCAACTTTGTTTATTTCAAAAAGAGTAATGTGAATTTCAACCATTGTTCAGGAGGTTTGTGTTGGAATCAACCGGGGATTCGTGCAAACACTTCACGAGATGGCGACCTACCTGCTGACAAAGTTTCAGCTCGTAGGGATCAACGTAAGTAGCCCAACTGGTATCCGCCCTCTAGCGGCGCGTAAGGTTCGGTAGTAGGCGTGCTTAATTAAATGCAAAATAGAAAGTATATATTATGTAAGGTTACTTATCTGACTATTCGGTTCCTAAGTGCGAACTTAATTCTGTAACCGTCAATAACATGAAAAATGTATACTACCCATGTCAGCCAATGGGATTCCACCATTTCGGAAGAGTGCAAAGCCGAAAGTGGCTACACACTCTTCCAACACTCCTCCTGGAAGACCGGAGGCTGCACCATCGTCACATTATCCCTAGCGCTGCACGCAACACTTGAATCCGCTGCGCGCTTAGGTCCTTGGTGAGTAGATCAGCGAGCATCTCTTCACTTGGCACGTGGCTTGCTGAAACGATGCCTTTTCGTGCGTAGTCCTTCAAAAATTTCAGCTTGATATCGACGTGCTTGGATCCGGCCGCACTCGTCTCATCTTCGAGTTGTTTCAATGCAGCTTGGTTGTCCATCTTAAACATAATTGGTGTCTTGGCGTGCATCCCAATTTCCGCAATTAATTCTTTCAATCCGAGCACCTCCTTGCCTGCCATAGCTGCAGCAACAAACTCGGCTTCGGCTGTCGATAATGCTACTGCCGTTTGTTTCTTGCACGCCCAATTAACGAGAATTCCATTTACGAAAACCACCATTGCCGAAACACTCTTTCGATCAACTTTGTCCGTCGCAAAATCGGCATCACTATAAACAGTGATTCTCAATGGCATCGGCAGTCCATTATCATGCTTCAGAGCAAGCTTGAGGTCACTCGTTCCCTTAAGGTACTTGAGGATCCTCTTGGCAATCTTGTAATCGCCCAACGTGGGTGCATGGGTCTTACGTGTGGCTCGGTGCACGGCGAACGAAATGTCAGGACGCGTGCACCGGGCGACCCATAGCAGACTGCCCACAAGCGATTGAAACTGCTTGATGCTCGGCAAATTTTCCTTCGGCTGTGGTAGGAGAGGTTCTTGACACTCCTTCACTTCATCCAGTGCCAGCACAGGATTTCGTGCTGGGTTCATCTTCTCTAGCCTGTTCGTCTTCAATATGTCCTTGATAGTGCCCTCTTGGTCTAGCAAGTAACCGCTCTTCGGATCACCTTGAATCCGAACGCCCAGAAACTTGGTGACACTGCCCAAGTCCTTTAGTTCCAATACTTGCATGTTTGCGAAAAATTCCCGGACGATACTCTCGCTGGTTCCGGTAACCAGGAGATCGTCAACATATGCTCCAACTATGACGGTTTCGGCTGCTTGTTGCTTGACAAAGATGCACGTATCCGTCACACACTGCGTGAATCCAAATTTCAATAATGTTTCACAAAGGCATTGGTGCCACAGGCGCCCAGCCTGCTTCAGTCCATACAGGTTGCGCTTTAATTTTAGCGCGAGCTCCTTTGGTGAATTTACACTGAAATCATGCAATGTATCCATCGAAATGTCCATGCCTTGTGGCACCTGCAGGTAAATCTCCACATTCTCCTCAGACTTGGCCTTGGGGTAGGCACTTGGCACATCACCATGGCGTGCCGCTACCCCCCACACTTGTGCCAAAGCAAGAATCAACTTGACATTATTCAACTCCACAACGGTTAAAAATGTGAAAAAATAGTCCGAACCGTAAACTTGTTTGTCGCCACGGGCAACCAATCTCGTCTTGTACCTCTCGACCGAACCGTGTGCACTGACCTTTGTCTTGTACACCCACTTGGTTGGGAGAGATACCTTACCCGGAGGGCGGCGTACAATTTCCCAGGTTTCGAGGTCTTCTAGAGCTTTGAGCTCCTCCGTTTCCGCTTGCTTCCACATTGTGGATTGCGGGACGCTATGCGCCTCGCGATATGTCTTGGGGTCTGGCTGCATCACTGACCCACTTTGCGCTCCCTCACTTGACGCACAAACAGCATAAACACACAAAACACCTTCCGCAGTTTTCTCATTTTCGACAACTTGCTGCGTGGTGTCACCGTGTGAAGCAACCCCCCTTGCCCTCGAAGCAGCATATTCTTGACCTTTAGCCGTCTTTTTAGGCTTCCGTCGGGTCTTTCTGGTGCCCTGGTTAGCGTTCCCAGCGCGTTCCGGAGTAGTCACCGGCATCGGCGTTTCACCACTGGCAGAGTTGGAAACCGTCGAATTTTCACTTCGTTTTCTTGCATGCGACTCCGCCAATGCTTCGAGCTCTTGGTTGCATTCACCTTCGAGGACTTTAGTGATCTTGTCACTCGTCTCAGAACTGAGTGTTTCAATCGCAGTGACGTGCCGTGTCACTACGACCACCCTGTCCTTCAGCAACAGCACTTTGAAACCTTTCGTCTCATCATTTTTGCCGAGAATCAGAGCCCGTTCGGCGTGCTTTGCCAATGATTTCTTCTTAGGGTCCCGCCAAACCATGCACGGGGACCCGAAAACAACAATATCCGTGACCACTGGCCGCTTGCCAGTAAACACTTCCAATGGCGAAATTCGCCCAGCATTCGATCGGGTCGGAGTAAGATTGAGTATGTATGCAGCATACTCATCCGCCTCCGACCAATACGTAAGAGGTACTCCGGACCCAAATATCATGCACCGGACCATGTTAAAAATGGTTCGGTTCATTCGTTCCGCCTTGCCATTCGAAGCAGGCGTTCCGGGTTCGGTCACTTGGCGACGAATACCGGTCTGTTCACAAAACGGATCCACGTTCCGGTACTCGCCGCCACCATCCGTACGCAGCACGTGAACTCTGCATGAAAATTCATTTTCAAACCATGCAATGAAATGGCCAAACATTCGAGCCGCCTTGTCCTTGGTGCGTGCTGCGAACACTCGAACATAATTCGAAAAATGATCCACAAAAACGACCAGGTATCGGTTGCCACGCCTGTCTCGGGGGGTGATCGGACCTTTGAGGTCACTGCAGATCACTCCTCCGATGCGGTCAATCGGAGCGTTCTTGCCCGAATCCGCCTTCGGCTGTGTCTTTCGGGTCGCTTTACCCTCGGAGCACGTCAAACAATTTGGCCGATTCGTATCCGTTAAAACAATGCCGGACCTAGGGTCCCTGGCCAACCTTTCGATGGTGTCGTATGCCAGGTGACCCAGGCGAACATGGAAATGATGTAGGCTGCCACTGTGAGCGTCCGAACCGACGTCTTCCATCGCACTGTTGACAACCATGTCACCGAAATCCGTCAAATTGCTTTTCCTTTCCGTTTTCAAACGGGCGATAAAAACCGAATCATGCGTGTAAACGTCAAAAAGTTTTTCATCCCTAACCATAACGCGAAGCTTGTGTCCATCATCGACAATGGAACAGCCCTTTTCGCGTAGTCGACCAAGTGAAATCAAATTCAGAGCCAATTGCGGTGCGTAGTATACTTCGGTCAAGACAACGACCGTTTCACTTGTGTCGCACGTCCGCAACGTAAGCCTTCCGGCCTTGGTAGCTGGTAGGATGCTGCCGTCCGGCAGTGCAAATATATCATTTGGTCCACAATCTTTTGAGTCTTCCAACAAATTTGCGTTCGACACCAAGTGTCTACTAGCGCCACTGTCAATAATTCAAACATTTTCACGTTCAGGATTACCACATGCATTAATGTACGCATCTAGAGTGGAATCCAGAGTTGAAAATACAAAACGCTTCGATGACTTGTCATCTCTGCTACGATTTGAACCTTGATTACCACCATCACCCTTTTTTTTGCTTCTCGGGGCAGTACTTTTGTATGTGCCCCTCATTTCCACACGTGTAACAGGCACGCTTGCCCTTGCCAGATGTTGCGGCATGCGCCTGCAGCTTAAACGCTGGCTTGCCCTTGACGACATCATCTTCTAACTCCTGTGCCCAGGCAATCAACTCTTGCGCGTGGCACAGGTTGTCTTGTCGGCAGGGATCATATCGCGCCATTAACATCACTTTCAACTTGGGCGCAGCAAACTTGACAATGTTTTCAATGATCAACTTTTCGCTCTATCCGCTTTCGCGAGTCAGAGCTACTAGGTATAAGTAGTGTTCGGTCCACGAACGCTTAGCGTCCTTTTCCATGGCAAACCAGGCCGCAGCTTGGTGGTGGGATATATTAACCTTGAATCCCAACCACATTTGCTCCATCACGTAAGTAAGCTGCGGCCGCACCTGCCACCACGAACCAATGTTCGAGCGGAAATATTCCGCGGCGGTGCCTTCGAGATGTTGACAAAATTTGTTTACTTTAAGGCGTTCACTCCATTGGAACCCTGAGGTCATCTCACCGATCTCGATTGCCTCCATGAAAAGGTAGGCCCATTGGCGGTAGCCTGCACCCAAACCGGGATACAGCTCCCGCCCCGAAAACTTTTCAATACTCAATTTGGGTATTTTATACCCGACTTGATGCACCGGCATAAACCCTTGCCCAGGTGGTGCATCAGTCCCGCCAACACCTTGCATGCCAACCGGCACTCCGCGAGGTGTCGCATTCACTTGTGGGCGTGGCCTTGCTCTGGCTTCAACCCCTTCGTCCTCGGCCAAATCATTCAGAGTCATCTGATGGCCGAAAGGACGGTAATATTCTGCAGGCTGTCACGGAACTCTGTGTCCTGTACCCGCATTGGTGATCCCTTCCTCGAACCGGAGTACACACTGGTAAGTGATTGCCTGGCCTGCCCATCTTCAATGGCAGTCAGACGATTCGCAACTTCCTTCAGACTCTGTACCAATGCCTTAAAATCACTGGCAGAGGGCACATTGTCTCCATCTGAATCACTCATATTAAATCACTTGAAAATCCTTCAGTCACTTTCGCCAATCCACTAGCCCTTTCGAGAGGGGACTTTCCACTAGTTCTGCGTAACTAAACGAGACAAGGTATCCACGAAAACACACTCCAAAAATCAAGAACAATCCGCGATACAATCAGTTGATCATTGGGCTCATAACCTGTTGGAATCAACCGGGGATTCGTGCAAACACTTCACGAGATGGCGACCTACCTGCTAACAAAGTTTCAGCTCGTAGGGATCAACGTAAGTAGCCCAACTGGTATCCGCCCTCTAGCGGCGCGTAAGGTTCGGTAGTAGGCGTGCTTAATTAAATGCAAAATAGAAAGTATATATTATGTAAGGTTACTTATCTGACTATTCGGTTCCTAAGTGCGAACTTAATTCTGTAACCGTCAATAACATGAAAAATGTATACTACCCATGTCAGCCAATGGGATTCCACCATTTCGGAAGAGTGCAAAGCCGAAAGTGGCTACACACTCTTCCAACAGTTTGTCGCTCCATACTACCGGGGTCCCGTTTGGTAGTATGGAAACCTGAACTTTGGTGGAGTACGGGATTTGTTGAAAATATTCATACTACATGGGTTTTATTAAAGCCAGGTATGATTGATATTTTTCATTAGTAGTAATATTCATATCGTGCTTATTAGTAAACACTATGTACTCGTACTCGAATCTGAGTACATATGTTTTAGGCACTAATAAGTGGTGTAGAGTACACGACAGATGGAAGAGCACTGTAATTTCAACATCTTATGCATATTTCATGTTAGCTAATCACTTCTCAATACAAATTACATTAAGTCCCTGACTTGGTTAATTTCTTCTACTATATGTGAACTCTGTACGGGTGTCATTTTCACTGTCAAAGGATTTTTGGTTGCTGTAATATTGGCTTAAGACGATTTCAGTATATTGAAGTTATTACGCTACATCTACGACAAAAGTTTCTCACTATCTACGCAAAGATGGACGCTAAAACATTTCAACAGTATTGTCGATATCGATAGAGTAATAAATGTTAAAATGGTTTCCTATTAAATCCTGATAGTCCAACAAAATTAATAGATACTAGGTTGTGCATATCAGGATTGTCGATATCAATAGAGTAATAAATGTTAAAATGGTTTCCTATTAAATCCTGATAGTCCAACAAAATTAATAGATACTAGGTTGTGCATATAATAATAGTCGTTTCTTTGTCCCGAGTGGTCGAATCCTCGAAATCCATTGTGACGCTGCTGAGCAGTGTGCTGCTAGACAATGCAGGTCATCACTTTTGTTTTGTTGTTGTGTGCTCTTCCCCTTAGACATCGTATAGTAGTAGTTCAAAAATGCGTAGTAATCACTTGATCCTAGTATACCCTCCCCTTAGTACGCGCAACCTTCGTATCCAGAACTTATCCACAGTAACTTTAACCTAAATTCGCGCCCCCACTAAAGAAACACTTGGTCTGCCGTATGATGCCGCTTGCCCCTCTCTACTCCTACTGAATATGCCAAAGTGACCAAGCGCACAGAGAAAACGAACGCGTGGTTACTGTTAGTTAACCGTGAGAAGAAAACGCAAAAGTGATATATTTAGACTGGACTATTTTTAGTCCGTCACAAAAAATGCAATTTTTGTACACCTATTTTCGACTTTTGTGCGTCGATGCTAAAACCTTGGAAACCCACAATATCGCAACTTGCCCTTGATTTCCAACATGTTTCGATATAATCTCGTTCAATAGTGACCCTCGGATGTATTCCTTTTCATATAATGTCACGCATGATCCGAATATAACTCGGGTACAGGATTGTAGTTACCAATTTAAGATACCCTGAAGAACCTATCGCTTCGAGATCGTGCTATGCCAAACGCGCAATAGGTGTAAATTTGTTTCTTTACTGAACTTTATTAAATAAAGTTACTGTACCTTATTATTTATTTTGGTCTTAGCGAAATATATTATGAACGGTTCAGATTTACTAAGTCTGTAGTAATTTATTTTTCTGGATGAACCAATGAAATTACCATAAAATTATAATCATAAATGAAATTTTAACTTAAATATCGTTATACACAGTACCAGCCGTTGGGTTGACGTGCTTAACGCAGAAACTCATCGTGATACTGGAGCACTAATCTGAGTTCAAGCAGAAGCCCTCTTTCATAGGGTCTGAAGCATCAGCCCTCAGTACTTCGAGTGGCTTCCATGGTTTAAACTCTTTGTGGGTAACTAAGTCAGCGTACTAAGTACTCGGACGCTGGTCCCGACCATTTTGTCCTAAGCACTTTGCAAGCGCTCAAGAATGTAGCGAGTCTATCAAGTAGAGCGGAGATGTGGCGGCGGAAACGTACGCTGTCGACGACATCAAGAAGCACGAGAAGCGGCTTTTAAAACTTGAGAAGGGGCAATCTGACCTGTGCAAGACGATTTCTTCCCTCGAGGTCGGCTCCGGCTAGTTAAGGCCCTTTCTTCTATTGTTAATGAGAACCTTGATTTGTTGGAAGTAAATTATTTCCCTTCAACAGAAGTTGACTGGCAGTAAACGGAACATGAACGTCTGGGGAGCTGTCACGACAAATAAAACTTTGATAATCGGTCACTTCTGGTCGGTATGGATCGCCAAAAAAATTTCGTGGGGACTCGACTCGTTGTCGCCTTGATACGAATCGTAAGACTTAAGACCCCCGATATAGATGTCGGGTGCAAGCGAATTACCGCAGGAATGTCTAGTGTATAGGCACTCCCCTTGACGCTTAGGATACAATGAACTTCGAAAACAACTTCTACAAGGAACTTCTTGATTACATGCGTAGGCAAATAAATAGTTGATAACATGATTAATTTACCTAGTTTGAAAAAATGGAATTCTTTCATCCAGTTCTATCACCTTTCTGCTTCAGATTGTCTTAAGCAGAAGCTATTGCGTCTTTCACATAGCATACTACAGCTTGACACTGTAATACAAGGTCTTCATATTTATTAGCAGTAGCTATATTGTCCGATTCATCTGCCGCTCCCGCAGCAGATGCATACTTTAAAGTTAATAAATTCAGCCGTTTTGGTTGAAACTGAGATTTTTACATCATCGTAAAACTTCTTTGTATAATAATTTCAGTTCCAGTTTCTATTTCTGATCCTGTAAGTATGACGAGAGCGGTGGTGGGCGCATCTAATGCTGTGTCAGCAGTAAGTAGGTCTGATTGAAAACTGTTAAAAAAGTATTTCTACTTCTAATTCTATATTATAATTAGGTAGGACTATTTGAAGGTAGAAATTTACATTTCGTCTGTTACAAACATAATTAGTGTAGTGGTACTAGGTTCTGGCACGCACTTTTATGTTACGTATAAGACATACATAATACACACGGATGGAAGTTTACCATGACTTCAACATCTGTTTACATAAGTTCATCTTTAGCTAGATAATCACTTCTCAATACACATCTCATTAATTAAGTCCCTGTTTGTACATCTTCTTCCTTACTACACGAACTGTTAGCTGATACATTTCTCGCCACCGACTTGTGCTTTGTTTTGGAGATATCACGCGTGGTTACTTTTCGTTTAATACTGGATTTAATATTGAACATTTTCGACTCAAGATTTCGACTACACCTGCACTATGGATTCGACTACTAATCAACAGGTTATGAGACCAAAGGGTATTGATGTCCCAAGTGATGAAGGTTCCGTGGAGGAAAAGTCCGCAGGTCTTGGACCGAACGGATGCAGATTTGAATATGTTTCAAAAACTGTGCTAGAGAATGGACAAATTGGAAGCTTCTCGCGCTATCCCTCCAGATAACAACGTTTCAACAATTCGACGCGGTTGGGCACTCGTATGCGGTTGGAGTCGCTCGACAGTACGCCTGAGCGAAAACCGCAGGGCCAACCTGCTTTCTACAACCATAATATGGGTACACCGATGAAACATCGGCCTCCCATCTTCAAAACCCCGTCTGCCATGGAATGAAAGATTACAATTAAAGTTTGCGATGGTACTGAAGTGTATCGCGGCCTGGGTGCTGGATTTAAATATTGGGGTACTCGCTTCATCCGAAAAGTTTCGCTAGCCGAATCGGCTTGTGGATTTTACTGGATTGAAGATGTCAAGGTGGATCTCCTTGGACATTACCTAGGTGGTATTGCAGAAAAGTAATATAAGCTCCAGGTTGACTCATGGTGGAATGAGTTACCTACGTTAGTGATTGTGATGAATAAAATGCTTAGTGCATTCAGTACTTCAATTACCTCTTCACAGGCGATGAAATTGTTTACAACACGAAAATGCCCCAAGCGTTCATGGACTGAACGTTATTTGTACTTGGTGGCGATTTCAGAGGCCATGGGTGGTAATGAAGCACTTTTCTTAGACAACGTGGTACACTACGCATCACCCGAACTTAAGACCATTTTGATAGCCAAGTTCGACCACACCAGGTCCGACTTTTTACTCCATGCCGAGGAACTCACTCAGTTCCCTCAGGCAATTGAAGGATAATCCCGAAGTGCAAAGGCCTTCAGTGCTGATGTTGTTAACTTCGTGTAAGAAAAGAAAAAAACATAGAATTCCATGGTTGCGGAAAAATCGGTCATATTAGACCGAAATGTCCAAATAAGGCTAAAAAAGGTGAGTTTCTCACTAACCATTAGTGACTTTCCAAAACAAATTGGGTGCAGCACTTGGATACCTGATTCCGGTGCTAGTATGCATTTGATCAACCATCAGAAATACCTGCGTGATGTTGAGCCGGTTGACGGCACCTGTTTCCAGGCCGATGGGAAAAATTAAAATTTCCGAAAAAGGATGGATGCTCATCCAAGTGGTGACCGGTGGTAAAACAAACACCATTCGCATTGATAACGTTTATTTTGTGGAAAATCTCACCTATAATATTATTTCTTATGGCCTTCTGGAGGAGAAAGGGTGTGAGATGGCATACGTCCATGGTAATTGTACCATGTTGCCCGCGCCCACCCAATCTCCTATTTTTGACATACAAAAGGTCAATAAAGTTTTGACAATGGAGGTTAACGATTGGATGGATTATGAGGTGGTTGATTTCCCCTCAGTTATGGCAATTGTGGAAGGTAACGATACCGATACCGATAGAAGTTCGGATGTACAAAAAGGGTCATTACTGCATTTTCATGCACGACTCGAACATCTGAACTACGATGCAATTGAACGTCTTGCGAAAGATGCTTCAAGTGGTATCGAACTGACAGATCTTAAGCGTTTGGATTGTCTACGTGTTCCCAGGGAAATCAGACAAAAAAGCACGATCTGTCAGAGACAGTGGTACCAATTTGCCAATCAAGCGAATTGGTGGTGTTATAAGTTCCGACCTTAAAGGTCCGATAACACCAAAGGATAGACTCGGTAACCGATATATGATCAACTTTGTTGATCATAAGTCGAATTAAGTCATCGTACTCCTGGCCAAAACTGAAGATGTTGCGGCCAAAAACTTTTAGCGTTTTTTGGCGTTTTTTGAGCGTCAATTTAATTGTAAAGTTTGTATACTCCGTACCGATGGCGGTTACGAGTACAAGAATCTCGATGGATTTTTCTCCCAGACTGTTGTTGTGCGTCAGATTAGTGAGGTCAACAACCATCCAAGCAACGGGAAGGCATAACGGATGCATCGTACATGAATATGGAAAGTTGCATGTTGTTCGCCAGTGGATTACCGTATGTTTTTTGGGGGATGTGGTTAGATATGCCGCTTATATATTTAACCGAATTCCAAGTAGCGCCAATTTGCGCAGACAATTACCTCTGGAGTCTCTTACGGATAAAAAGGCAAAATCTGGCCAAATAGTGGTTTTTGGATCTATTTGCACTGTCTATCGCATCCCCGGCAAGGCCTCCCTAGCACACCGTTCACAAGTGGCTGTCATCATCGGGAAAAGCGAGAAAGTCAAGAGATACAAGGGTTACCTTGAAAGCAAACGCAAATTATTCGTGTCTCAACACGTCAAAAACGTTGAAACCCCTGACGAGACTCAAAACAAGCAAGTTCAAGATCAACTGCTTCATGATCTCCAATCGGGGGGGGCGACCACCACTACCGACAAGAAGCAGAAGAAAAATCTAAAAAAGAAGACTTGGCAACGCGATCGTGGTGTAACTCAAAGTGCTGCGCGAAAAAATCACCAAGGTCCGTCAAGTATTGATAGAGCTACGACCAAAATTCCATCTCAAGTTGAAGATATGGGGTCCGTCAATTTTTATAACGGAAATGAATTCCAAAAATTTCGCTCAAGCTATGAAATCAAGAAAGAAGGAGTAATGGTTAGTGGCAATTAAAGAAGAGCTTGATCCCCTTAAGAATAACGAAGTCTGGAGCGTGGTGGATAAGCCTGATGATTGCCGACCTCATCACACCAAGTGGGTCTTTAAGACCAAATTGGATCAACATGGAAATATCGAAAGGTACATAGCCCGACTCGTTGCTTGTGGCAACAAGCAGAACTTTGGTATCGATTATACCGTAACTTTTCCGCTGTGATAGACATGAACACCGTTAAGGTGGTTTAAGCTTTGGCGGTCAAGTGGAATTTTCCTGCTCGGCACGGAGATATTTCGAATGCTTATGTAAAAGCAACGGAAGGTGAGAACGATCGTTTTTGTTCATACATCAAGGTATGCAAATAAAAAGCGTCGAGGAAAATCGAGTTTCACGTGGTGAACAATTCCTCAAGTTTAAAAAGACACTTTACGGCCTTAAACAGGCAGGGCGGTTATGGGACCGCCTTATACATGGCAAACTTACTAGTTTGAATTTTTGCAGTGCATCACAGACATGTGTCTGTGCATGAAGCACGTGGATGATGATACTATAGTTGTTGGAATTTACGTTGATGACCTCCTGGTGACTGGCACGCAGGAGGATCTCATTAAAAAAATTTTTAAGACATGAAATCTTTGGAAATAAAAAATTTGGGTAAAGTTTCCAAATTTCTCGGAGCGTGGGTCAACTTTGTCGATAACGTTGGATACATGCTGGATCAAGAAGTGGCGATTGACGCTATCATTTCAGGTTTCAAGCTCGAAGATGCGAACCCAGTTAGAACGCCAATTGGTCAAGAATTTGAAGATTTGGCGCTGCAACCGAGAGAAGTCCTTAAAAGCACTGGTTAGTGACAATTAAGGACTTTCAGTCTCTGGTTGGTAGCTTGATTTGGATAACGAGGTACACGCGCCCGGATATTGCATACGAGGTGCACAAGGAAACTCGACGGACACATGCACCCACCTTTTTTCGACTGGCAGCTCACAAAGCGAATACTTCGATATCTCAAAGGCACAAACATCTGAAGTTTTGTATGGGGTGCCCTAAAGTTGCAGACAAAGTTTTCAATATCAAGTGCTTCAGTGAAGCCGACTACGGTGGATGAAAAGTCGACCACAAATCAACTACTGGTGGGATCATCTTCATTAATGGCGTTTTGTTTTCGAGGACTTGTAAGAAACAAGGTGGTGTGTCGTTATCCACCATGGAGGCAGATTATTACGCTGCTTCGACCAATGTGGTGAATCTTTTGTGTTTAAAGAGTTGATTGTGGAAGTTCAAGTAAAGATGAAGCTATCAGCTTTGCATGTACAACCAAGCTGCGATCAAGTTTTTTAAAGGTATTGAGTCAAGCTCCAAGATGAAACACGTTGACATTCGGATAAGTTTATTGTTTCAAAATTAAGGGATGGACTTGTGGTGCCTACGTATGTATCTACGAACATGCTTTGTGATAGCCTAACAAAGGCCTTGTATACTCCAAGATCGAAGAGCTACTCTCCGCGCTGTCCCTTCAAGATACCTGACCTCATTACGAAATTCGCATTGTGGAGTAGTACTAAAATAGTCGGTCTATTTTTCTAATTCTATCTTATAATTAGGTAGGACTATTTTAGGTGGCAATTTGCATTTTGTCTATTACTAGCATAATTAGTGCATTAGTACTCGGTTCTGAGTGCATACTTTTTTGTTACGTATAAGATATGTATACTATACACCAATGGAAGTTTACCATAGGGCGTGACTGGGTACACCCCCCCCCCCTTCCCCCCCCCCCCCCCCCCCCCCGCCCCGCCCTAGTACCCCGGACCCCCCACCCCTCCTTCGCCCCGGCTACTCGCAGATCGCTCAAACCCCCTCACGTCGGACGTCGGCAACATGCTGTAGCCCCCGCCCGAAGCAGTCCACGCGTCGTTGTAGGAGGCTGAGGCCACTCTCATCGAGCACGTTCGCTCGCAGGCTTCGCTGTCACGCGCACGCGTACGAAGAAGAGCAAAAGGGGTGACGCACAAAGTTTGGTTTGGCTGAGCGCACGGTGGCGCGTACAAGAACCGGAGAGACTACCTGACGGAGGAAACTCGGAAACGCAAGACGTCCACCAGGGCTTCAGTCTGTCCGTTCGTGGTGGTTGTTCAACGCGTAGGGAACGTCGAGAATGACGAGAATGACGAGAATGACGCTGCCGCGGCGACTGCGTACAACTAGACGACGGAGGTTGAGGTCGCGGGGCACAATCATGGCGAGGCCGAAGTGCTCTCCGTGTACCCATCGTTGCGAGAGCTCGACAACAACCAGAAGAGGACCATCCGAACCATGTCAAAGGCGGGCGCTGCGCCGAAGGCGATCCTGGCCACCCTCCGTCAGCAGGATCCAGCGTGTACGCTCATTCCAAAGTATGTGTACAATGAGAAGGCGTCCATGCGCAATGAGGTGCTGAACGGGAGTACGCCGTTGGAGATGTTACTGGATGACCTACTGGAAAACAACGTGCTTCATGCGCACGAACGCGACGGGGATGGGCGCATCAAGCGTCTCTTCTTCGTCCCTCCGAAGTCGGTACAAATGTCAAAGGAAAACCCCGATGTAGTTTTGATGGACAGTACATACAAAACGAACCGGTATGTGCAGACAGATGCGAATTGATGTGAGGACAGAAGACATAATCTCACACTATCATGTGGCTATTTCAGGTTCAAGTTTCCGCTTCTGCATGTGGTTGGCCAAGCGTGCATGAATCAGACGTTTTCGGCGGCATTTTGATTCCTAAATAGTGAGACGGAAGATGAATACCTCTGGGCCCTGGGGCACATCGTCTCTGTGTTTCACGGACATCAACTGCCGCGCGTCGTCGTGGCGGATCGCGAACTGGCCTTGATGTCGGCGATTCGTGTCAGGCTGCCAAACGCCACGAACATCCTTTGTGTGTGGCACATCCACAAGAACGTGCTGGCAAAGTGCCGTAAGCACTTACGATCGATGGAAGCCTGGGTCAACTTCTACAAGGATTGGCGCAACGTTGTCCTCTCATCGGACGAGGCGATGTTCGAAAGAGAATGGGCAGCGCTACGCCAGAACCACGATTTTCAAGCCTGCGAGTACGTGTCAAACACGTAGATACCGCACAAAGAACGCATTGTCCACGCCTGGACAAACCGCATCTGCCATCTCGGAAACTTGGTGACATCACGCGTCGAACGGAAGCACATCGCCGTCAAGACATGGATTACCGCGTCCACGGGTGATTTGACGGACGTGTATCGACGTTTGATGCTGGCGGTGGACCATAAGGAGGCGATCATCCGACGTCAGATTGCGCACTACCACGCGAACACTCTCCTCCAACAGCAGGGCGCCATCTGGGCGGAAGTCCAACGCAAAGTCTCCCACTACTCCCTGAATCTTGTTCACGAGCAGTTGCGCAAAGCGCAGCATTTTGGAGACGCTGCTGCGCAGTGTACCAACGCATTCACGCGGACAATGAGTCTGCCGTGTGCGCACCGCATTTGCGACATGCTAGCGACCACCAGGCACCTCAAGATGGAGGATTTCTCCGACCATTGGTGGCTTACCTGCAGGCGCGTCCATGAGCCAGCGC
>CM047592.1:2646772-2706173 GCA_026184515.1 Peronosclerospora sorghi | reverse complement strand
GGGGGGGCGCGTTAGCCAAAATGGGGGGCGCATTAGACTTTTCCAAAAATACAAACTATTTTAATAGATAGATTGCCGAATCTTGCTCCAGTTGATCAATTTCGACGTCATGTGCCATTAAATGAACTTTCGAGATCGTTAGTGCAAATTGAAGCGGTTCTTGATGCATACGATCAAAGTGTTGAAAAAAGCAAGGGAGGCAATCCGACCGTGTTAAGGGTGCCCGCGCGAGAATGCGCTTTTATTGTACTAAGTATATACATCGTATACTTATATCCTAGAATAGAACTCGGGTTGTGTGGTCCACGTTATCTGTAGCGATAACACTTTATCATACTAACGTCCATATCATGAAGCGCTTAGTATTGAATAGCACTCGAATCCATTGCTTGGATGTAGTCGAAAACCTTAGATCGTAAATGTCCAATAATGAATCCAATATAAAACCAAAAGTAATCACACTTGATATCTCCACAGTCAAACACACGTTGGCGGCGAGAAAGGTATCAGTTAACAGCTCGTAGAGAGAAGATGCCCGAAACAGGGACTTATTCAACGGGATGTAGATTGAGAAGTGATGATCTAGCTAACATGAAATTATGTACCAGATGTTGAAGTTATGGTAAACTTCCATTGGCGTATGGTATACATATCTTATACGTAACAAAAAAGTGTGTACAGTCTTTCCTCAGATAAGTTATAGCCTTGGTTACAGAAAATTTTATAACTATCTGAGGATATAACTTACCTGAAATGATGCATTACAGTATACTGTTTGGGGCTTGCTGCATGTAAAGTGAAAACAGTAAATACACTAAAACAAAGCCAACTTTTTGCTGTAAAAACCAAAGCAAACAAACTAACAAAAAAAGCACTGTCGTGCCAAACAGCTTTTGACGCGACGCAGACAGCCCTCACCAGGTCAGTAGGTGATTTCTTTGCTTGAGAGAACATAAGGAAAGATTGTCGGGCTGTTCTGGGACTGTGATCTGGGGCTAAATATGTGAGGTTTGCCCAAACAGAAAGTAAAAATGCAGTCACGCCTCGCCAATGCTCATCGACTTGAGATCTGTCCGTACAAGGCCGCCAGTAAGATTGGCCAGGCCGCATTGGGTGTGTGGGCGCAGGAGAAATTTGGGCTGGCGAAGCCACTTTCACAGGCTTCAATCAGCAAGATACTTTGCAAGCGGGCTGAGCTTGAGACGATGAATGAAGCCGACCTTGAAGCGAAGCGTCCACGTGTGGCCCAGCATCCAGAGCTTGAGGAGGCACTTTTTACTTTGGGTTCTTCAGCGACAGGCACGAAACACTGCCGTTAACGGCAATCTCATCAAGGCCAAGGCAGCTGACTTTAATGGACCAGTTGAACATTCCCAAAGGCTCAATTGAATTCTCCAACGGCTGGCTCACTCGTTTCCAACATCGAAACAAACTGGGATGCTTCAAGATCAATGGTGATAGAGGATCGTCTGACCATCACGCACTGGAAGATGCTCTGCCCCGCTTGCGCAACCTCATCTTGAAGTATGACCGTTGTGATGTGTATAACATGGACGAAACAGGTTTGTGCTTGCTTTTTTTGAAGAAGTAAGCCTTGTGGTGTTGCTGACAATGGTTATCACAAAAGAACTATTTTACAACATGCCACCTGAGAAAACAATTGCCACCAGACCGATTGAAGGATTGAAAAAGGAGAAGGTGGGATTTAGCTGCTGATGTGTTCATGGGTGTGCTGTCAGCAAAAATCATGAATACTTCCATTTGCAGACAAGAATTACTCTGGCCTTCACTGCGAATGCTGATGGCTCACACAAGCTCAATCCTTTGATTATTGGTCATGCAAAGCAGCCGCGTTGCTTTTTGAGAAAAAATGCTTATAAACACGGATTCCTTTACCGCTTCAACAAAAAAGCCTGGGTGACAGGTGCGCTCTTCCAGAAATGGCTCAAAATATGTGACAACAGCATGAAGTCGGTTTTCGTGCTCTTTAATTTTATCTTCTTGCACCTTTTGAGCCATTCATTGAGTGTTCGCGTAAGTTTTTGTATTTCTTAGTATAAGTTCACCATAATTTGCATCATTTTACAGACTGCCCAGCGCCAAGTTCTCCTGCTCGACAATGCCCCTTCTCACGTGACTCCAGATCTTCAGCTTGGAAATGTTCGAATTAAATTTTTACCACCAAACTGTACTTCGAAAGTACAGCCAATGGACGCTGGAATAATTGCGCCATTTAAGCGACATTAACGACGTTACCACTACCAGCATGCATTGGACAGGGATGAGAAAGGAGAGCAAAACATTTACAAGGTGGATCAACTGACTGTAATGCGCTGGTGCCAAGCATCGTGGGAAGAGATCTCGCCCCATACCATCAGCAACTGCAACAACATACCGGGTTATTTGTGGAGGGTCCTGTCCATAGCAGGGACGGATTGTGCCAGATCGGGAGGAGCAGCAGGTTGAGCAGAGTTAGGGGAAGTCTTGAACCGTCTTCCTTTGCGAAATCCAATGGCAATGGAGAATTTTCTGAATCCTGTTGGAGAGGACGGATTAGCACACGTGGAGTTGACTATCAAGTAGATTATTGAGATGGTTAGGCATTCAGAGACAGATGAAGAAGAGGAGGATGAGGTTGAAGTGGTGATTCCAAAAGCGGAGAAGATTGATAGCCTTGGCATAGTTCTCTCCCTTATAGATGTAACAACCACAGAAGGGAGGGCAGCACATAGGCACCTTCGTAATCTCCAGCATTCCATTCTTACAGCTTCTACTACGCAGCGCACGCTTGACTCCTGGCTTCAATCTTCGTGCTGATGAGTAAAAATTCAAGCTTTGTGCACCTTTTCCCTATCGGATAAGTTATTTTTGGCCTCTTGGGCATAACTTATAACTTATAACTTATCCACCATAGTACAAAGCCGGTGGGTGAAAAATCATATAACTTACGTGAGGATATAACTTATGAGGGATAACTTATCTGAGGAAAGACTGTACTCAGAACCGAGTACTAATGCACTAAGTATGCTAGTAATAGACGAAATGCAAATTGCTACTTAAAATAGTCCTACCGAACTATAAGATACAATTATAAAAATAGACCGACTATTTTAACACGTCTCCACAATGCGAATTTCGTAATGAAGTCAAGTATCTTGAAGGGACAGCGCGGCGCGTAGCTCTCCAAATCTTAAGGCAGATAATACCTTAGTTAGACCATCATCAAGCATATCGTTTGTAGATACGTACGCAGGTTCCACAAGTCCATCCTTTACCTTTTAAACGATAAACTGGACCCGAATGTCAACATGTTTCATTTTGGAGCTTGATTCGATCCCCTTGAAAACCTTGATTGCAGCTTGGTTGTCCATGCAAAGTTGCATCGGTAGCTTCATCTTGACTTGAACTTCATCAATCAATTCCTTGAATTTTAAAAGACTCACCACATTGGTGGAAGCAGCATAGTATTCTGCTTCCATGGTGAGTAACGACACACCACCTTTTTTGCAAAATCCATGAAACCAACATGTTATCAATGAAAATGAGTCCACCAGTAGTTGATTTACGGCCCGCTTCGCACCCACCGTAATTCGCATCGCTATAGCACTTGATTCTAAAAAGTTTGTCTGCATCTTGAGGGCATCCCATAAAAAACTTCAGATGTTTGGTACCCTTGAGATAGCGAAGTATTCGCTTTGCGAGCTGCCAGTCGAAAAAAGGTGGGTGTATTTGTCCGCCGAGTTGCCTTGTGCACCACAAATTCAATATCGGGGCGCTGGACCTCGTTATCCAAAACAAGCTACCGACCAGATACGGAAAATCCTTAATTGTCACTAAACCAGTGCTTTTAAGGACTTCGCTCGGTTGCAGCGCCAAATCTTCAAATTGAACGTCAATACGTTCTGACTGGGTTTGCATCTTTGAGCTTGAAATCTGAAATGATAGCATCAATCACCACTTCATCCATCTTGTATAAAATTTATCGACAAAGTTGACCCACGCTCCGAGAAACTTGGAAACTTTACCCAAATTTTTTATTTCCAAAGATTTAATATCTTAAAAAAATTGTCGGCGAGCTTGTCATTCCTGCCCGTCACCAGGAGGTCATCAACGTAAATTACAACAACGATAGTATCATCATCCACGTGGTTCGTGTACAGACACATGTCTGTGATGCACTGCGAAAAATTCAAACTAATAAGTTTGCCATTGATCAAGAGGTTCCACAGCAGCCCTGCCTGTTTAAGTCCGTAAACTGCCTTTTTAAGATTGAGGACTTGTTCACCACGTGAAACTCGATTGTCCTCAACGCTTTTCAATTTGCATAATTCGCTGTATGAACAAAAATTATCGTGCTCATCTTCAGTCGTTTTTACATTAGCATTCGGAATATCTCCATGCCGAGCAGGCACATTCCACTTGACCATCAAAGCTAATACCAGCTTAACAGTGTTCATGTCGATCGCCGCGGTGAAAGTCAAGATATAATCGATCCTAAAGCTCTGCTTGTTGCCACATGCAACGAGTCGGGATTTGTACCTTTCGATATTTCCATGTTGATCCAATTTGGTCTTAAAGACCCACTTGGTGTGGAGAGGTCCGTAATCAACAGGATTATCCACCACGCTCCAGACTTCGTTATTCTTTAGGACATCAAGTTCTTTTTGAATTACCACTAACCATTGCCCCTTCTTGCTTGATTTCATAGTTTGAGCGAATTTTTTGGGGTCCATTTCCGTTATAAAATTGACGGACCCCACATCTTCAACTTGAGATGGAATTTCGGTCGTAGCTACACCAATAATTGAAGGATCTTATTGATTTTTCGCGTAGAAATACACGTTACCAAGTCTTTTTTGCGTGGTTTCTTCTGCTTCTTATCGGGAGTGGTGGTCGCACTCCCTCATTGGCGATCTTCAAGCAGTTGATTTTGAACTTGCTTGTTTAAAGTCTCGTCAATGGTTTCAATGTTTTTGACGTGTTGATACATGACAACCTTGCGTTCACCCTTAAGGTAAAATTTGTAACTATTGACTTACTCGCTTTTCCCGATGATGACAGCCACTTGTGCACGGTGTGCTAGGGAGTCCTTGCCGGGGTTGCGATAGACAGTGCAAATAGATCCAAGAACCACTATTTGGCCAGATTTTGCCTTTTTATCCGTAAGAGACTCCAGAGGTAATTGCCTGCCCAAATTTGCGTTACTTGAACTGCGGTTCAATATATAAGCGGCATATTTAACCGCATCCCCCAAAAAACATACGGTAATCCACTGGCAAACAACATGCAACTTTCCATATTCATGACTGTACGATGCATCCGTTCTGCCTTCCCGTTGCTTGACTGGTTGTTGGCTTTACTTATCTGACGCTCAACACCAGTCTGGGAACAAAAGCCATCGAGATTCTTGTACTCGTAACCGCCATATGTACGGAGTATACAAATATAATAATTAAATTGACGCTCAAAGAACGCCAAAAAACGCTAAAAGTTTTTGGCCGCAACATCTTCACATGGCCAGGATTACGCTGACTTAATTCTACTTATGATCAACAAAGTTGATCATATATCGGTTACCGAGTCTATCCTTTGGTGTTATCGGACCTTTAAAGTCGGAAAATATAACACAGCAAATTCGCTCGATTGGCAAATTTGTACCACTGTATCTGACATATCGTGCGTTTTTTGTCTGCTTACTCTGGGCACACGTCATACAATAAAAAAATCAGACGCTTATGATCTTCCTGTTAGATAAGACTTAAAGCAACTTTCGCTAGACGTTCAATGGCATCGTAGTTCAGAAGTCCGAGTTGTGCATGGAAATGCATTAATGATTCCTTTTGGACATCCGAACTTCTAGCAGTGTCGGTATCGTTATTTTCCACAATCGACATAACCGAGGCGTAATGAAACACCTCCTCATCCACCAAAACGTTAACAACAACTACCAAAACGTTATTGACCTTCCGGATATCAAAAATAGGAGATCGAGTGGACGCGTGCAACATGGTACAGTTATCATGGATATATGCCATTTCACAAACTCACACACTTTCTCCTCCAGATGGACATACGAAAGAATGTTTTTAGCGAGAATTTCCACGAAGTAGACATTTTCCACCCGAATGGTGTTTGTTTTTCCACTATCCGCAATTTGGATGAGTATCCAGCCTTTTTGGAGTTTTTTTTAAATTTTTTTCCCATCGGCCTGGAAACAAGTGTCGTCAACCGGTTCAAAATCACGCAGGTACTTTTGCTGGTTGACCAAATGCATACTAGCACCGGAATCAAGTATCCAAGTGCTGCACCCAATTTGTTTCGGGAAATCACAAATGGTTAGTGAGAAATCAACCTTTTTACCATCCTTATTTGGAAATTTCGGTCTAATATGACCAATTTGTCCGCTACCATGGCATTTTATGAATTTCTTTTTTCTTCCACGAAGTTCACAGCAAAAGCACTAAAGGCCATTGAACTTCTTAATTCACCTGGAATTGCCTGAGCGAACTGACATAATTCCTCGGCATGGCGTAAAAAATCGAACCTAGCATGTCGAAATAGCCATTAGGACTGCTTTTAATTGAGGTGATGCGTAGTGAACAACGTTGTCTAAGACAAGTGATTCACTACCCACATCCTCCGAAAATCGTCACCAAGTAAAGGTAGTGCTAATTCCATGAACGCTTGGCGATTTTTCGGCCCGTGAATATTTTCACCGCCTCGACAGAGGTGAATGAAATGCTGAATGCATTAAGCATTTTATTCATCACGTGCACAAAGTAGGTTACTCATTCCACCATGAGTCAACCTGGCGATTGTAATATCTCTCGGCCGTACCACTCATGTAGTGGCCGAGGAGATCCACTTTGATATCTTCACTCCAATCAAATCCACAATCCGATTCGTCTATCGAAATATGTCTCCTTGAAACGAGTACCCCAAACCTTAAAGCCAGCACCAAGGCCACGGTACACTTCAGTACCATCAGAAACTCTAATCGAGAGCTTGAATTCCTTGGCAGACGGGGTGTTGAATATGGGAGGCCGATGTTCCATCGGTGTACTCATATTTTAGTGCTGGTTGTCGAAAGCAGGTTGGGCCTGCGGTTTCGATCAGGTGTACTGTCTACGGATGCCAACCGCATAAGAGTGACGAACTGCATCGGATTCTTGAAACCAAAGTTATATCCGGGGAGATTGCGCGAGAACTCTCCAATTTGTCGAGTTGATAGCAAATCTTTTGAAACATAATGCACTAATTATGCTAGTAATAGACGAAATGCAAATTGTTACCTAAACTTGTCCTACATAATTATATTATAGAATTAGAAATAGACCGACTATTTTAACACTTAGTCATCCTCACCAGCTACTAGAGAGGCAGAGACCGGAGGTTATAATAGGACTCATGAGGGAGGAGAGGAGAACGCGCTGGTACCAAACCATTCAACAGGGGGAATCCACGGCCCCAATTGCAGAATACTCGCACTAGATCCTGAACCTAAAACTTTGTAGTATAGATTTTATATAAATAAATCTTTATTTCGAGATAATATCGAAGTTAATGTTCATACAAAAAACAGAAATAAAGATACAGAAAAAATTGTATGAACATAATTTTAGAAGACTTCACTTTTAATGAACATGATGTCTGGTTTAATGAAGGCTAGTCCAGATGCAGACACCAATGTATGACGGCATCAATGAACATAAGCTAACAATTTATCAATGTTGGATGATGTATATACTGACGATCTTTCAACTCAACGCATACTACAACGGTTATTTGACTACAGGATCCTCAGTACAAGTACCCCGGGAAAAGGATAACACACTGTTTGGTGTAAGAGGACCCAGGCGCTCTGGGACCACTTACACCCCCGATGCGGAATGCAAGCGGACGACTATAGCAAACACATAGAACGATTATGGTGGGCTGTGTGCTCAATAGGTATAAAGGCTTTGGGAATTTCGAAATTTAGCTATATTCAGGAATTAAAATTGTGGCCCACACACGCAATCAACTCGAAGACCTATGGACGAAGTGTGATGGCAGTAGAGGAGTATGGGAAGCTGTTGCAAAATACACCGTAATATACTTAGCAGAAGGTTTATCACCTAACCTGATGATTTTGATCAGGTGAAAACACTGCGGGAGACGTGAAAGTACCACTGCTCGGCCCGCCGTGTAGTGCGACTCTTGGGCTAGTTAGTAAAACCGAAAAGTAAAAAAATATTATATAATTAAAAGAATTTATCCTATAATAACTACTTAGGTCCACTAAGCATTATAAGCTTGAAATCTTCCAACAAAATATATCCATGCAATTACAGCCAGTCCGTTTCCACCATGAGCGCCTGCTTGGAAGCCAAACATGGACCAACCCAAAATTCACTGATAAAACCCAAAATCCACTGATCACGTGATCATCCTTGCCCGATTTGGGAAATAACCCGTTGTGTATTCAATTTCGATACGAACAAACACGAGTTGAGCTCACAAATCTTATTCGAATGCTTCCTTCCTGGTCAATGGGGTTGAGGATAAAAGAGAGGGCACTTTCGAGTGTTACGCGCGTGTCCTTGCATCCCACAGCGTGAGCATTTATTAGGTGCCCGAGGGTTTTTAGGTTCTATCTGTGTCTGTGACTGGATTTGTTGGCTTATATGAGACGACGCTTCCCGCTCGAGGACCTCTAGCCGGAAAGAATGCGTCCGGAGGGGGAGTTCGGTGGCTCTTTGCGTTTTCTGGAGATTGTCATCGGCTCCCGCATACCGTACACACCGGGATCGAGTTGGGGAGTATCACGGAGAATCCATTGCGCATCAAATTCCTCGACCTTTATCTGCGAGTGTTGCTCTAAATAACGCTGGATAACATGTGCGCAAGGGATCCCTAGCACTATGCGATGGTAGCCGATGCAATCTGGTATTCCATCGTCGCCAGCGATGATCTTAATTCCTTCCAACCGTCCAGAAGCTTGCCCAGCGCAAATGGAGAAACTTAGCAATGAAGCAGCGCAAAGACGGGGTCTTTTCAAAGGGACTGGCAATTTTGTCTCCGATGACTCTAACGCATAATCAATGCGTCTTTGCCGCTCCTAACCGCCTTCTAGTTGCTTGTAAATGTCAAGAAGATTAAATGACCACGGTCAGCCAACCAGTCTTTGATTGAAGCCCAATGCTTTCCTTCAAAACATGACGTCTAGGTTTGGCCGTAATTCATGTGCTGATTTGTCCACGGTGCAGCAAAGAATTCTTTTGAAGGCATCTTATTTTCTTATGTAATGAATAACCTTTTGTTAATCCCGCAGCTCTTCATGTTCTCCCAGCGTTCAACAAACCCTTCCCGTGTCTGAGACGAGCGTACCATTGGTTGCCACGCTTCTTTAAACCTCTCCCACCCCTCTACATTGAAGTACTTGAGGTATTTGGCATAAATATTTTGGGAAATATGCCGACGACAAAGGGGATGCACAGCGTCCGGATATACCTTCTCACGCGTAGCCTTTAAGGCTTTGTCTCCATACGTAACGATAACGCGCGGAATCACCCGCTGACGCAACGGCTCTAGTCCAAAGACGTAATCTTGAAATTTCTCGCTCTCCATGAAGCATACGGCAATTGTAAATGTATAGTTCGTCGAGGTCAGTCCCGTAAAATTCAAGAGAGGCATACCATACTAGCTTGTGCCATATGTTCAGTCAATGAGCAGCACGTCCTGGAAAAACTTCGTGAACCTCTGCATGTGAGGAGGGCAAAGAAAGAGGTGAGTGACCCTCCTCTTTTTCTCGTTATTATACACGACATAATTAATGGCATAGTCTTCTTTGAACAAAAGAAGAAGCGCATCCATTAGAATCTTTCCGCCCAGCTCTTTTGCTTTCATTCTGCAAATAATGATTTCTACGTCACGGTTTGTTAAAAGCACTTGGTCACTGAGGGTCGCTACAATATTGCGCGATCACACGCGTCTGCGATAAAATCTCTACCGCTTGCTGAATGATGTTTGAATTGCTTCCGCGGATACACCTGCGTGCCGATGGGAATACCGAAAGCACTAGTGTTGGCGGGTGATGGCAACGCCATTACGGTAAGTGATAAACCATTAGACATCACCATTCACATTTTTGTGGCTTTCTTTTCAACTCGTACGAACATGATATCCTCTGCGATCCTTTGTTGCGGGTACCAGGGCTTTCCCGCGGCGTGATCTTTCTTCCCTGTGAGCACTCAAGAACGACCTGCCTCGTCGTCTTTTGCCAATTGGAGGATCTATCTGCCCATGCATTCCTTCGTGCGACACAGAGAGAAAAATCCTTTGCTCAATGCATATTCCATTGCTCCCTTCTCCGATTTTCCTTGTGAAGGGTAACCGTCTAGTTTTAGCGTCCTACCACAAGAACAAGGAGCGTAAACAGCCCCAGAAGGTGAATCAGTGCCAGAAGAAGCAGCGTCAAAGAGGAAGCCGCGTTGGAAGAGGCGGCTTAGAAAGAGCCATTCGTGTTAGAAGAAATACTGCTAGAAGAAAGGGGAGCGCCCGGAGGAGTAGGAGGGTCCGAAGAAGCAGCGTTTCCAAACTCCGTATGCTAATATGTACCCCCAGCGCCAAGCATGATGGAAACGTAATGACGAAGCGGTTTCACCAACGCGGCGTGACGATGCAGAATTGCGAGTTTGTCAAACTGGCGGTGGAGAGAGTACGTGTGACGTGACGACTGAACGACCGGCATCGTCGAAATTGGCAAATTTAAATACTCCCAAATCGGTCAAGAATGATCACGTGACCTGTGGATTTTGGTTTTTATCAGTGAATTTTGGGTCCGTCCAAACATGGCTACATCCAAATTCAACAGAAGCAAGTCGAAGGAATTCAAGTGCAAATTGTTAAAAATAGTCTACACATTTTAATTACTAAAATTAGGTAGGGCTATTTTAGCAATCTGTATTTCTTACTTTTTAGCTGCTAAAAATACGGTATCCGTACTCGATTCTGAGTACTGCCTATTTTTGTACTGAAAAGTAATGTAGGTAACACAACATCTGTTGAAGGTTTACTATACCTTCAACTTCTTATGCATATTCATGTTAGGCTAGCTAATCACTTCTCAATACACATTCCAATGAACAAGTCCCTGGTTCAATCTGCTTCGCTTACACATTACGATCTCTTTAAGGGTGCCATTCTCGCAACCTAGCTATAATTGGTTGCAGAGATATTGACTTGAGACGATTTGGTAATATTAGTGTTACTATTGGACATCTACGACACCGAGTTTCCTACACTACTATGCTACGATGGACGGAAACTCTTTTCAACATGTTATGAGCCCAAAGGGTCATGATGTCTCCATCGACGGCGGATCCCAGGGATAGAAAACGGCTGCGATGGGCGCCGAAGGAATAAAGATACTGGAAATGGTTCAGAAATTGTTTGACTGGATGAACAATCTTGAATCTTCAAGGGTCCAGCCCGAGGTGAACAACTTCGGTTTCAACAAATCTATGCGTCTGGGTTCGCGTATGAGTATGGAGTCGCTCGAAAGTACTCCCGACAAGAAGTCTGAAGTGCAACCGAATTTTAACCATAATAATTATGGTATGGGAACACCGATGGAAAATCGGCCTCCGGTGTTCAAGATGCCCACCGCAAAACAATGCAGGTTCTCTATCAAGATCTTTGATGGTACCGAGGTGTACCGCGGGCTTGGAGCGGGTTTCGAGGACTGGGGCATAAGATTCATTCGGCAGATATCGATTGCCGAATCTTCCTGTGGTTATTACTGGAGCGAAGACATCAAGGTGGATTTGCTAGACCACTACCTCGGTCGTACTGTCGAAAGGTATTACAACAGACGAGTCGACACATGGTGGAACGAATCGAAAAATCTTGTGCATGTGATAAATAATATGCTTAATGCATTTCATACCACCATCACCTCTGCACAGGCGATGAAAATGTTTACCAGTCGAAAGAGCCCCACGCGTTCGTGGAACGAACATTTTTATTTCTTGGTGGTGATATCTGAAGCTGTTGGCGGCGGTGAACCGCTTGTTTTGGACAATTTGGTTCACTATGCACCGCCGGAACGGAATACTATTATGATGGCGATGTACGACCACACAAGAACGGATTTCCTACGACACGCCGAAGAACTTACGCACTTTGCGCAAGCATTGGAAGGCGAGACAAGAAGTGGTGAGGCAGTGAACATGGTCGAGGTGAAGAAAAAATGATCAAGTGTCATGGGTGCGGAAAGTAGGTCATACTAGACCGAAATGTCCGAACAAGCCCGACAAAAAAGTCGATTTCTCGCTATTTGTTTCGAATGTTGCGCCCAAATCTGTGGGCATACACTTGGATTCTCGATTCCGGTGCTAGTATGAACTTCGTTTATGAAAGAAAGTATCTGCGTGATACCGAAACCGTTGACGGTACGTGTTTCCAAGCTGATGGAAAACAGCTGGAAATTACGTTGAAAGGCTGGATTTTGATCAACGTCTTTGCCAATGGTAACCCAAAGACGGTGTGAGTGGATAACGGATATTACGTGAAAAATCTCGCAAAAAATATCCTGTCCTACGGTCTTTTGAAAAATAAGGGTGTGAGATGGCCAATGTTAATGGCAACCGTATGTTATTACATACCTCCACCCGCTCTTAAATTTTTATATCCAAAAGACCAACAAGATCTCGGTGATTATCGATGACAAGATAAGTTTTCCGGACGTTATGGCAATTGTGGAGGAAAACGATACGGAATCGACCCTACAATCGGATGTCCAAAAATGATCGATAATGCATTTTCATGCTCGACTTGAACATCTGAATTATGTTTCCATCGAACGCTTGGCTGAATACGCGTTGAGTGGCATCGAACTGACGGACCGAAACGGATGAACTTTCTGACCTGTGCCCAGAGTAAGCAGACAAAACCTACAAGGTCCGTCAAGGACAGTGGTACTAACGCACCGATTGATCGTATGGGTGGTGTTATATGATCTGACCTAAAGGACCCGATTACACCTAAGGACCGCCTGGGCAACCGATACATGATTAACTTTTTTGATCATAAATCTAGCTATGTGCGTGTTTTTCTTGTCAAAACCAAAGATGTTGCGGCGGAAAACTTTGAGCTTTCATGGCTTTTTTTGAACGGCAGCTTAACGGCAAGGTTCATATGCTACGTATAAATGGAGGGTATGAGTATAAAAACCTGGATGGTTTTTGCGTGCAGACTGGTGTTGAGCGGCCGATCAGTGAAGACAACAACCAGTCCAGCAATGGAAAAGCAGATGGCATGCACCGCACGGTGATGAACATGGCAACGTGCATGCTGTTCGCTGGTGGATTGCAACTTAAGTTTTGGTGCGGTGCGGTTCAATATGCTACGTATATATTGAACCGCAGCCCGAGCAATTAAATGCTCGAGGATTATCAGCTTTGTAAGTGCTCACGAAGAAGCAACACAACCTTGGTGAGATCGTAGCTTTCGGTTCCATCTGCACTGTGTATAGAAATCCTGGAAAGGATTCACTAGCACTGTAGAAATTAAACAGTAAAGTTCGTATCCACTTCTCTGATCTTAAACCACCTGGTCTGAACACTTTTGACCAGGTGGGATCAATTACAGAGGCAAGCAAGTCAGCGCCGATGGTTGGCAGGGGAAGTTTCGGTAAAGTTGCGCTTTTTTATATGCAATTAGAAAGTGTATTATTTAAGGTTACCTAAGTATATATCCAGTAATAAATGCGACTTAAATCTGTAACCGCCGATATATGCATAAATGTATGCCATCCCAAACAGCCAATGGGATTCCACCATCCTGGAAGAGTAGAAAGTCCAAAATGGCTACACACGTTTCCAACACTCCTCCTGGAAGACGGGAGGCTGTACCATCGTCACTGCAATCCCAGATCTGCACGCAACACTTGAATCCTTGGCGCGCTTAGGTACTTGGTCAGTAAATTGGCCAACATCTCCACACGGGAACGTGACTCGCAGATATGATGCCTTTACGAGAGAATTACTTTAGAAATTTTAACTAGACATCGACGTGCTTCGAGTTGGCTGCGCTGGCTTCGTCCTTCAACTGTTTTATCGCAGCTTGGTTATCCATCTTGAATACTAGGGGCGTCTTAGCGTGCATACCAATTTCTTCAGTTAGTTCTCGTAATCCTAGCGCCTCTTTTCCAGCCATGGATGCCGCAACAAATTCCTCCTCTGCGGTCGATAACGCCATCGCTGTTTGCTTCTTGCATACCCAGTTTACCAATATACCATTCACGAAAAGTACCATCGCCGGAATGCTTTTACGGTCCGTTTTGTCAGCCGCAAAATCTGCATCACTGTATACCATAATTCGTAGTGGCTGCGGTAGGTCTTCATCGTGCTTCAAAACCAGCTTCATCTCACTCGTCCCCATAAGGTACTTGAGGATGCGCTTCGCAACTTCGTAATCACGAATACTGAGTTCGTGAGTTTTCCGTGTTGCACGGTGCACCGTGAGACCCACAGCAGGCTGCCCACAAGCGACTCGAATTCGATGCAGTACACATTGTCTTTAGGTTGCACCGGCAGACATTCACTGAAAACCTTGTCATTGTCGAGCACCAACACCGGTGTTCGAGCTAAGTTTATTTTTTCGAGCTTGTGCGCAATCATAATTTCCTTGATAGTAGCCTGTTGATACAGAACGTAGCCGTTATTGGGATCACCACTAATTCGAATTCCAAGAAATTTGGTAACAATTCCCAGATACTTTAGCTCCAGCACTTGCATGTCCGTAAATCATTCATTCACAATTTCTTCACAGGTGCCGGTGACCAATATCTCATCAACATATGCACCCACCGCAACTAATTCACCATCCATGCGCTTTACGAAAATGCAGGTGTCCGTAACACACTGAATGAAACCAAACTTTTTCAAGGTGTCGCATAAACATTGGTGCCATAAGCGACCATCTTGCTTTAAACCATAAAGGTTTCGCTTCAACTTGAGCGCCAGTTCATTTTTTGACTGCCCCCAAAATCGCTCAACATTTCTTCCGTGATATTCATACCTTGGGGTACTTGCAGATAGATGTCTACATTTATTTCAGATTTTGCCTTGGGGTAGGCACTTGGCACATCGCCATGTCGTGCCGCCCCCCCCACACACACTTGTGCTAGCACCAGCAGGAGCTTCATGTTGTTCAATTCCATTACTGTAGATAACGTAAAAAATAGTTATCACCAAAAACCTGTTTGTCGCCCCTGACAACTAGCCTTGCCTTGTACCTCTCCACCCACCCGCTTGCACTGACTTTCGTCTTGTACACCCATTTGGTCGGGAGAGGTACTTTATATATGGGACGACGCACTACATCCCATGTGACCAGTTCTTGAAGAGACTTTAACTCCTCTATTTCCGCGCTACCCCACATCATTGACTGTGCACCACCATGATCCTCCCTAAAATTTATAGGATACGGTTGTATCACCAAGTCATTCTCCACTCCGGTACCCTGTTAGCAATCCGCGAACATACACAATGCGCTTCCAGCACTCCGTTGATTTTCATCAATTTCGTTCGAAATTTCATCGATTGAAACTGTCTTATTTGACCTTGATGCTTCATACTCCTTCCATTTCGGGGTCTTCTTCGGCTGCCTACGCGTCTTCCGAGCACCCAGTTCAACAATTTCCGTGAGTTTTGACGCAACCGCAGGCTCCGGTGATCCACCATTTCCATGCACTGAATTCGGTTCATTTGTTTAATCACCCTCGAACGTGATTCTGCTAATTTTTGCAACTCTTGGTTGCATTCACCTTCCAGAACCTTGGTAACCTTGTCACTTGTCTCGGTGCTAAGTGTTTCGATCGCGGTGACATGCCTCGTCACCACGACAACCCTGTCCTTCAATAGCAGCACCTTCTAGCCCTTGGCCTCGTTGCTCTTACCCAAAATGAGAGCGCGTTCAGCATGATTTGACAAGGTCTTCTTCTTCGGGTCCCTCCAAACGATGCATGGGGACCCGATAACCACTATGTCGTTGACCGCCGGCCGCTCACCGGTAAAATTCGGCCGGTGTTTGACCTTGTCGGAGTGCGGTTGAGTATATATGCGGCATACTCATACGCCTCCTACCAATATGTAAGTGGTACACCCTATCCGAATATCATGCGCCGGACCATGTTGAAAATGGTCCCGTTCATACTCTCAGCCTTTCCGTTTGACGCAGGGTTGACAGCTTCAGTGACTTGACGATGAATACCAGTCTGTTTACAAAACAGATCAACGTTCTGGTATTCGCCGTCACCGTCGGTGCGCAGCACATGCACCCTGCAAGAAAATTCGTTCTCGAACCACGCAATAAAGTGGCCGAACATCCGTGCTGCCTCGTCCTTTGTGCACGCTGCAAATACGCGTGAATAACTCGAGAAATGGTTAACGAAAACGACCAGGTAGCGATTTCCACGTCTGTCACAACGAGTGATAGGACCCTTTAGGTCGCTGCATATCACTCCTCCGATTATATCGATCGGTGAGTTACCGCCGGAATCCACCTTCGGATGCGCTTTCCTAGTGGCCTTGCCCTCGTCACAGGTCAGGCAATTCGGCCTGTTTGTGTCGTGCGTACAATGCCTGACTGGGGTTATTTCAATAGTGTCGTAGGCCAGGTGACCCAAGCGCACGTGGAAATGGTGAAGGCTACCAGTGTGCACGTCTGGAGCGACGTCTTACAGCACACTGCTTGCCACCATGTCTTCAAAATCCTTTGAAAAACCATCAAATTTTTCCGCCTTCAACCTTGCGATAAACACAGATCCATGGGTCATCACATCGAACAGTTTCTCGTTCTTTAACATAACCCGTAGCTTGTGACCGTCGTCGACGATGGCGCAGCCCTTTTCGCGCAGTCGGCCAAGTGAAATCAGATTTTTGGCAAGTTTCGGTGCGAAGTATACTTCGGTCAAGACAACGACCGTTTCACTTCCGTCGCACGTGCGCTACGTAAGCCTACCGACCTTGGTAGCTTTTAAGGTGCCACCATTTGGCAATGCAAATGTGTCACTAGGACCACACTCTTTCGCATCTTCTAGCAGGTTTGCGTTCGACACCAAGTGTCTACTTGCACCGCTGTCAATAATCCAAATGTTTCCATTGACATTATCATTACCACATGCATTTACATATGCATCTAATGCGGTTTCCATAGTAGATAATACGAAACGCTTCGACGACTTGTCGTTTCCAGCCCGATTCGCCACTTGGCTGCCATTGCCGCTATTTTTCCGACGTTTCTCGGGGCAAATACTTCTGTATGTGACCTCATCACCGCATGTGTAACATGCACGGCGAACCTTGCCAGATGTTGCAGTATGCTCCTGATACTTAACGGCTTGCTTGCCCTTGACGTCGTCATCCTCCAGCTCTTGCGCCCAGGCGATTAGCTCTTGGGGTGGCATAGGTAGTCCTGTCTACCAGGATCATACCTTGCCATCAACATCACCTTCAATCGCGGCGCAGAGTACTTTACAATATTTTCAATTATCAACTTTTCACTCGACCCACTTCCGCTAGACAGAGCTACTAGGTATAGATAATGCTCCGTCCACGTTCGCCTCGAATCCTTTTCCATTGCAAACCAGGCAGCAGCTGGTGGTGGGATATATTCACCTTGAATCCCAACCACATCTGCTCCATGACATACGTAAGCAGGGGGCTCACCCGCCACCACGAACCAATGTTCGAGTGGAAGTACTCCGCGGCGGTGACCTCAAGATGTTCACCAAATTTATTAACCTTCACGCGCTCACTACACTGAAAACCAGAAGTGATTCGCCGATCTCAATGGCCTCCGTGAACAGGTAGGCCCATTGACGGTACCCTGCACCCAGAACGGGATACAGATTGTGCCCTGAAAATTTCTCGATCGACAACTTTGGAATCTTGTAGCCGGCATGTTGCAGCGGCACATGTCCTTTTCCGGCGGGTACACCAGCCCCGCCTGCACCTTGCGTGCCAACCGGCACTCCGCGAGGTGCTGCATTCACTTGTGGGCGTGGCCTAGCGCCAGCTTCCACCCCTTCGCACTCGGACAGATCGTTCAACGTCATCTGGTGGCCGAAAGGACGGTATTTTTGCAAGCTGTCCCGAAACTGAGTCTCTTGAACTTACACCAGGGACCCCTTCCTGGACCCGGACGATACACTCAGAAGTGATTGCCTGCCTTGTCCATCTTCAATAGCAGCTAATCGAGTCGCAACCTCCTTTAAACCTCGCACCAACGCTCTAAAATCACTTGCGGAGGGCACATCATCTCCATCGGAATCACTCATCTTCAGTCAAATCAAAAACCCTCGATAAGATGCGTTACACCACTAGCCCTTTCAACAGGGGGGACTTTCCACTAGTTCCACGTAACGTAACCACGAAAAGGTTCCACGAAATAACACTCGTAAAACCAAGAAAAGTCCACGTGAGACTTAAGCAAGCCTTGGGCTCATAACCTGTAGAAATTAAACAGTAAAGTTTGTATCCACTTCTCTGATCTTAAACCACCTGGTCTTAGCACTTTTGACCAGGTGAGATCAATTACAGAGGCGAGCAAGACAGCGCCGATGGATGACAGGAGAAGTTTCGGTAAAGTTGCGCTTGTTTGTACGCAAATTAGAAAGTGTATTATGTGAGGTTGCCTAAGTAGCTATCCAGTAATAAATGCGACTTAAATCTGTAACCGCCGATATATGCATAAATGTTTACCATCGCAAACAGCCGATGGGATTCCACCGTCTTGGAAGAGTGTAAAGTCCAAAATGACTACAGACTCTTCCAACAAGCATATCGTGCCCAGGCTGCGGTTGTGGTTGGTAAGAGCGAAGAGGTGAAGGTGTTTAAGGTTTACCTTATGAGTGAGCGTAAGGTTGTTGTTCCACAACATATCGAAAACGTTGAAACTCTGACCCCGGATCAAAATCAACAACTTCAACAAGGTATGACGAAAGATCGCCAATCAAGGGGGATGCGACTACTGCTCAAAGACTCAAGAAGATGAAGGCGCGTAAAAAGAAAAAATGGCAACGCGAGCGTTGTGCTACACGAAGTGTCTACAAGATAAATCACGAAGATTCAGCTCGGAATGATCACGATACGACTGAAATTCCAAGTGCAGTCGAGGGTTCACGCAACTACCGACTTTTGGACATTTGGCGCCAACGAGCCATATTGTGGAGTCACTTTACATTGGCTCAGTCCATCTGGAACTACGATTGAGACGGTAGATGTGCGGACGAAGATGGTGTCATATCCTCACACCTCGGTTGAGAAACTCAGTACGTTCCGCTCCATCTTAGAAGAAGAAGGCTTGAGCTCAAAAGTATCCTTTGTAACTTCGGATAACGGTAGCAATGCAGTGAAAGCCTTTTAAAACACTGAGTTTGTGCGCATACGATGTGCTTCGCATTCTCTCCAGCTAGTTGTTCGTCATGGGGCTGAGCATGATTCGCTGGTAGATTGCATGGAGAAAGTGAGAGGGCTTAATGTAGTATTGTCGAGGCCAAAGCAGGAACACTACCTCAGGGATGCCCATGTCTTCTTGGAGTGTCAGAGACAGATACCGTTTGCGTGATTAAGGAGGCAGACACAAGGTTGAACTCCACGATACTTATGGCGGAGAGATTGCTGAGGCTACGAGAAGCCATTCAAAGGTATAAAGCCAAGATGGAGAGTGATCTAGCTGCCCAAAGAGCAGCTTGGAATAGCTTTAAAACACAAAAGACCACCTGAATGTTACCAGGTTTTATTAAGCCTTTTAAACCGAGTGCAGACTTTATCAAGCTTGTCATAAACGTCTCGACCCTCATAACCTGCTCTGACGAATAGATATTACTGGCAGACCTCGTAAAGCTTCTAAATCCTTTCGATGATGTTACGGCTTAGCTTGGAGGCTCGTATTACTCAACTTTCTCTACGGTTATTCCATGCCGCTACAAGCTAAAGACTCACCTGATTGAGCAGCGGAACAGTTAAGGAGTGCACCCCTCAGTCTCTTGGGTATCCGGAGCGATGTACAACATATTTGACGACAAGTGGAAGGCTCCAGGTGTACACGCTTTCATCGCTAGCTATCTGGATTCTCGTTTCAAGACCGTTGTAAAACAGATGGACGCTTATCTCGTTGGTCCCGCCAAGAAGAAGCTGCTTGCTGAGATGATAGAAGAGGAGCAAGACCGCTAAAGAGAGGGAGAAAAGGAGACACCTACTAACCAAGACGGTAGTCAGTCGGACGACGAAGACGATGAAGACTATCACCAGTTGGTCTGGGAGATAGAGAGGTCTTTAATCTCTTGTCCGAAGTGATAATATTGGCTGGTGATCATGTGGACGACATTGAGGTTGAGCAAGAGTTGGAGGACGAACTTACCAGATACGACAAGCTCAAGTTCGATCTTAAGTACTTCAGGGCAAGCAAAAAGACTTTGACAACTTTGATGTGATCGCATGGTGGAATGGCAATTCGGGACTTTTCCCTATTCTCGCAAAGATTGCCTTAAAATATGCTTCCGTCCCGGGAACCTCAGTGCCTGCAGAACAGCTCTTTTCGGGAGCAGGATTAACAGTTACAAAGAAGCGAAATAGACTCGACAGTGATTTGGTTGATGACCTACTGTTTCTTCGCAGTACCCTACGACAAGAAGAAGGTAAGAAAGTAGCGGTTCAAAAGCATCAGCAGCAATTTAGTCTGAGTAATACGAGGCTTAGGACCTCCTAGTCGTAGTAACATAACCAAAGCTGATCCATGGTGGCACCACCAAAGTGATGGCTAGTAGGGATGATGATAAAAGAAGGTGCATTGTCAACATCTTAAGACTCACAGACTTCATCCTCGTTCTTCTTCGTCGAGAGTTATGATGAGTCGAGGTAAGTGATTATTCCCGGCGTGGGTCACTGGGCTACTGCTATACTCCTGTCTGGCTTCGCTACTTGACGTCCTATCCGTTGTCATCGCTTGGTGGGTGAACAAGTAATCCATAGATTTTGTTAGGATTCTTTTTGATTCTTCTGAGCCGCCTATCTTCGTACTCGATAAAGTTGAACTCGTTTTGACTGCAGAAATGGATTGCTCTCATCATGAGGGACGCGAATCACTCTTTTTTTAGCCTTTGTGTCAGCAGGCCGGGGTCATAGCCATGCCAACCCAACCTGACTTGGGTTAACCTGGGTTTTGGTCAACCCGGGTCACAACACTAGTCATTCTATCTATATCATAACAGTCTCCATAGTAACCATAGTACCATTTCCCTCCTACATGTGGATGAAGTAACCCCGTGTCCATCAAATCTAGCCCTTTCCTGCTTTCCCGGAAATGAACGAGCCAATCATCTACTGTCCTTGAACTATTCAGCCAATCATGCATGTTTAGGCCGTGAGCAGTAGGGCAAATGCATCCGTCCAGAGCGTCTCCGGCGAGAAGAACACAGCGAACGCGTTTGGTTGTGCTCCCTGTCCGCAAAATCATGTGACATGTGATGTGAACGCTCTTGCCCCCATCTTCCTCGAACTTCAAGGGCGAGGGCTCGATCGTCTGTCTCTTCGTGCCACGTCAGTCTCCGTCAGTCTTGAATTTGCCGCCTCGAGCACACGGTGCGCCCCGGAATCCTCCTATCCATGCCGCGCATCGAGACGGAAGTGCGACTCGATTTTAAAGACGTGCTCATTCGTCCCAAACGGTCGACACTCAAAAGTCGCTCCCAAGTGGATGTGCGACGCGACTTTCGGTTCCGCAACTCGAAACACACGTGGACAGGAGTCGTACGTCGTCGCCCCCGTTGCATGTGTCTCGCTTCTTGTCGTTTCTTCTTGTAACGGGTTCTCCCCCCTCCTTGTCCCTGCTGCAATAGCCTGTGATTGCGGCGAATATGGATACCGTCGGGACGTTTGAGATGGCCGTCGAGCTGGCCAAGTTTGAGTTTATTACGTGCGTGCACAAGCACTACTCGCCCGCCGAGTGGACGCACTTTGCACTGCACCACCCGACGGTCTTGCCCACGGTGGCCGTGAGTGCTGGTTCCAGTGATGCGGACCTGGCCAAGATGTCAACCATCCTGCAGACGCACCCCGAGATTCGGTTCATCTGTCTCGACGTGGCCAATGGGTATTCCGAATACTTTGTCCAAGCCGTCCGGAATGTGCGCGCAGCGTTCCCGGAACACACGATTATTGCAGGAAATGTCGTGACGGGCGAAATGGTCGAAGAGCTTCTGCTCTCGGGCGCCGACATTATCAAGATCGGCATTGGACCGGGCTCCGTCTGCACGACGCGCAAGCAAACGGGCGTGGGCTATCCCCAGCTCTCGGCCGTGCTCGAGTGCGCCGATGCGGCGCATGGACTCAATGGACACGTGATTGCGGATGGAGGGTGTACGTGTCCCGGTGACGTGGCCAAAGCCTTTGGCGCGGGCGCCGACTTTGTCATGCTCGGGGGCATGTTGGCTGGACACGACGAGAGTGGCGGCGAGAAGGTGGCGCGGGAGGATGGCAAGGTGTTTAAAACGTTTTACGGCATGAGCTCGTCGGAAGCCATGCACAAGCACAGTGGCGGCGTGGCCGAGTACCGCTCGTCTGAAGGCAAGAGTGTGACCGTGCCCTATCGTGGTCCCGTCCTGGCCACGTGTCGCGAAATCTTGGGCGGCCTCCGGTCGACCTGCACGTACGTTGGAGCGAGCAAACTGAAGGAAATCAGCAAGGTACGAAGACCACACGTCGAGTGTTTTCGTGCACCTCGTGTCCATGTTGTAACGTCCTTGTGCTCTCTGTAGCGCACGACCTTCATTCGAGTCTCGCAGCAGCTGAATGAAGTCTTTGGTCCGGCGCCTAATGAACAGGAGGAACACGCGCCCAAGAAACAAAAGACGGGATAGCCGCAGCCGACGAGCGTTGCACGAGTGAGCGTACATGAGGGGTGACAGGAATGGTGGATACCTACGTGCAGATGATTGACCATGGGCTCGAACCACACATGTTGAAGTGAGCAAGCATATAATAAAAGCCAATTTATTACATTATAGAGGGCTCGCGACGACCAAGATGACGGTAGAGTACAGTACCCTGATACTGGAGGTTCGCACGAAAACTGTCGAAATCTTTTATACCGCGTTTAATAAATTGCTAGAAACATTAGATCATAGAGTGGATAGATAAACAGTGCGGCCGCTACTTTCTAGTGAAGTGGAAGATCGGAATGATGGAAACGGATTGGCTAGAAACGCATGGGTCCATTCTGTTGGAAGAGTTCAAGCTTATACCTTATCGTGGCCGGAAGCGAAATTTTCGGCCTAAGATCTTTTAATTTGATTATGTATTTTACTTTCGTTTGTGTAATGAAAGCGGCCAACAGCACGCGCGCTTGACAGGGCTTACGCCTATCGCAGCAGAATGGGGAGGTTCCAAAAATATCTCTAAAACCGTGTTTTGGTCGCTGTCGCTCTCTTAAAAATCGACCAATTTGTTTTTTCATTCACATCATCACTATGAAAGACAACCTGATCGGCTCTCTGGTGACTATAGTGCCGCCACTCTAGATGCGCCACTTCCATCTGAGTAGCAAAGTTACCATAGACATAGTACATACCCAAATGTCCGCTCCCTTTCGTTCGTACCTGTTTGAATTCACTTGCAAAAGTCGCGGCAGCTGTTGCTTTCTCGAGCTCGTACGGGTGTCTCGTGACAGTATTTTACACGCAAGCGATCGAGCTCGTCCTGTTCGTGACTTTGGTTTGTCTTTTGGACGTTCAAAAACCGTGCGCTGCAGCTTCCATTGTGTCAAAATGCACTCGATACGTTTTTTGTCGGCCACGCGGCAACGTACAAAACACGGTTGATTTGCCTTCTCTTTGTGCTTAACACTTGGATCGTACGATCACGCGCCGCTTCACTTTACACTGGTGATTTCGAACGTTCAGTTTATGGCACAGGACGTCGAAATTGATCCACCTGGACGAGATTCGGCAATCGATCGAACAAAACCTGTGCGTACGCTGGGATCTGTCGTACAAAGCGATTGCCCATGAGCCGTAAGAAACGCAGAGACGTTGGCAACTCGCTCACTCGAAACTCGTTGATAGAATTCATGGAAAGGTCCAAAAGCTCGAGCTGTAGTCCACATCCACGTGTTTGTTCAATCCATTGCACAAGCAACGTCTACAACTGTACGTACATGGATGAAATGCTGGAGATTCTCCATCTTGCGGATGCGATTGCCCGCAAGCGCGAGGAACGTGAGCGCCACGTGCGTCTCTAGCCATTCCATTCTCTCGATGAGATTATGCTGTAGCGAGAGTTCGTCCACGTGGGGACAGGCCTCGAGGTTCTCCATCTTGCCAATGTCCAACCAATCCAGTCGTACCACTTTCTGGCGCACCAGGTGCTCCATCTCGGTCACGGATCGTCGAGTGCCATGGATGGACGACCATGCAATGCTCGCTCGAAGGAGCCGCATACTAAGTGACACAGGCCGTTCGTGTGCCACTCGTTCCGTCATGGCAAAGCCCATGATCTTGTCGTCGAGACGTGCCATTTCCACGTCGGGATCGGCTTGTTCTTCGTCGTGCGCGTGATTTTCAGCGTAGGAAGCCTGCGGTCGCTTGAGCCCAAGACTTGCGATCCCCCAGCGACTATCGCGCGATGCCATGACGTGTGCCATGGCTCGTTGCTCTTTCCATGCCATGGCTCTTGAAAGAGTGGCAAAGAGGTTCATCCATCCTGCTTCAACCCGTTCGTCACCATAGGAGAGACACCACGTGAGTACAAGTGCCTCTCGTGGCAGCGCGAGCGTGCGTGCATCCGTGACGCCATGGTGGGATAAGGCATGGAGTAACGAACGACTTTCCCGAGTTTTTGACGTGCGTGGTTGTCTTTGTTGGACCATCTTGACATCCAAGACACTGACTCGATCCAGCTTTTGTCTTGAGTGGCTTTGGTCGAGGATTTTGTTTGGATGGAGTCGAGACGATCCACTCAAGCGGTACCAGCTGCTACACCATTTCCATGCCATCAAGTCGTACGTGCTGACCCCTTTTGCTTGATTCGAGAAAGGGAGCGTGTGCTCAAGTAAGGAAGGGACAAAGCTGCGACCTCAAACTTCAGCGGCTCGGTCGAGGGCAACTCGTACAGTTTGGTCGTACAAGTCGAACGGTCGTACGTACGAAAAAGGTAGGACGAATCGACTGTCAGTAGTGCCCACTGAGTGCTGATTTTTGTTCGCATTGTACGTGGCCATCGTGCAAAGTGGCAACACTAGCGAGCGGATCGCGAACGATCCCGTCAAGAAATCGTCGTCAAGTCTTTTGCAGCTGGTCTATCGAAACGCTCGTGCGCGTGGTGTACAGTTTGATCTTCCAAGACGTGCGAGCAACAGGGACACGCAAAAGCCCGTGCCCGTATGATACGGTCCAACAAGAACATGCACCTGCATGAGCACACTTTCAACTTTATAGCTGTGTGGCACTTCTCATAGAGAACACGGCGCGGGAGCGTCCGGAACGCGGATGGTGACTCCCTCGATGCTTGGTGAAATCCCTACAACAAACGAGGTCTTCCTCGCATGAAAACAAGCGCGACTTGCTCCCATCGGTATCACGAATGGGTCGAACCGTTGCGAAACAAACACCTTTTTTATTGGATCTACTGAGGCACCAAAAGTTGAAAAAGAAATCCTGTTCTCTTACTCGTCGCTAATCTTTTTGAGGTCATTCATATTCGTGCCGGCTAGAGGTTCCCCTAGAAATACATACAAGACCACATTCTTTCAGAACGGTCCCAGCTTGTCCAAACTCACACGTTCAACGCACCGTACAAGTCCAGACTCGAAAGGATCGTCTCCGGCGCGCCATGGTTTGCTTCCACAAAGATCGTGACGTTTTTCACGCGTTGAAACTTGACAAAGCGAAGGTCGACCTCGTGCTCCGGCAGCAGATCGTTTTCTTGCAGCTCGAGGCTCTGTGTTGGCTCGACGTCACTCGCATCGGCAAAGCCAAGATTCGGACGATTGACAAAGAGTTTCAGCACACGCGGCGCTTGGGCGCCTTGGGGCGCGACAAGATTCATGGAGAAGAGCTTGACCATATCTTGGAACTCAATGTAGAGCATCAACTGTTCTAGATCCGTACGTACAACCACAACGTGTCGAAACGTTCGTCCATCATTCTGTACCACTGGTCGAACAATTATGTCACGTACCATCCGCGTCCGACTGCAGCTGGAGCGTGTCGTCGCCTAGAAAGAGGTTCCGAAACGGCTTGTTCGGATCCTCATTGAGACAATAGCAGTCTTTCAAGCTGATACGCTCCTTTAAGTTACTATACGGCCGAGGCTTGAGAGCGGCGGCACTCGAACTCATGCTACGTGCGCAAGGATTGTTTGGGAGGTGATATAGTGGACTATTTGGACTATTTTCGTGTTCAAATAGCGCATTTGCGCCGCGAAAACGGGAGCAGGGGCTTTCAAAATAGTCCCCTACGATCTATCATGCGTTTAAACAAGCATGAGCTTTTTGGGAGGTAAGGCATTTGTGCGGCGAAAACGGGCGCAGGGGCTTTCAACAATCGTCCCGTATGATCTATACTGGGTTTAAACAAGTACTAGCTTTTCGTAAGTACATTAAAATAGTCCCATGGAGCGTCACGACATGAAGTGCATGACCTTTTCGTAGACAAGGAACGTCACGGCGCTCACAGGAAATGCACGAAGCATCGTGGCATTGAAACCTCTGAAAAAGAATCCTGGTCCTTCTTGCTTCCATCTCGTTGTCACGATCTCCATGATCCGCTCCTGCTTCGCCTCGAGCCGCTGACTCTGCACGCAGCTCTTGACCACATCTTGCGGCATACTCACGAGCCACGATAGCATGCCTGCGATGCCTCCTGCCATCATGAGCTTCGTATCCGTCTCGTTCTCCCTATCTCCGCCCGTGAGCGCTCGTTTCGTGGCCTCGTAGCCACAAAAATACGTCCCAAACGCCGGCACGTCCCGTAAAAGACACACTTGCCAGCCCTTAAACAAATTTCGAAGCCCATGCTTTTGACAAATGAGCTTGGCGGCCACGACCGAGCGATGCTCGGTGCCCATGGCGCCCGTTTGTAGCTGGATCTTGACATGCTCGGACGGCGCGGCAAACAGCACTTGTACGCACCCCGCACTTGCGCCCGCGAGAAACTGGTGCGCGCTGGACAACGGGCGCTCGTCGTCTTTCGCCAGCGCACGGATCACTTGTCCCTGCACGCCAAAGACCACGGCATTAATGGGCGCATTGCTCAAGATCGGGGAGAGCACGCCACGGTATAGTCCAGCGGCCCCGTCCGCACCGAGCACGCGGCGTAGGGTCCGCAAAACCCCCGCGCCCGCCGCTTCGTGGCTGGTTTGGAGCTGGACTTTCACCGTGTCCAGTGGATGTCCGGCCACGATCCCGGCCACGCCACCAATGGTCCCGGCGTTCAAGTCCTTGGCTATGTCCAGCCACTCCATGGCCCGCCCCGCGAGGGTCGCAATGGGGACGCGAAAAAAAAGCGTTTTTTTTTTTATCAGGGGGAAAAAAAAGTAGCGAGCGACAAAGAACGTGAAATTGAATGTGTCGTTTTTGTTTCTCGATGTTCGTACCTTACGTTAGGAATAAAATGATAGATACCCCCGAGGAGGAGGGAGCAAATTGTATCGTGATAACTACTCTGCGCAACGTTTTATCATTAGGTCCTGTCATTAGTTTCGTAGGGGAAGCACCTGGAGTGTATTACTTCATAGCATCACGATAGTCATCTGCACTATCAAGAGAATCCCAAGCCCCTTACCAACTTGTTTCTACACAGAGATGCATGTAGAGTACGACGCTTGTATAGTGCATGTCACTTTAAACCATACCCAGTCTCCAGCTGACTAAGGTTCAGGGCAGTGCATTCTCACGACGAAACAAGCTTCATTTTTCAACAGAATAGCCTTTGCTGAATCCAAAAATGAAAACGGTTTGTCGATAACTTGAATATTCGCCGAGCTATAACCTCTCGACGCCGACGACATTTTGTTAGTACCTACTATGAGGCGGACCTGAATTTGGCCGCAAAAATTATGACGTCACCGGTGATCATTGCAAAGATTTTTTGACATTTGTGTTATTGAGTCCAGACGTCAATGCTCATCAATGCCGTTCTCGGTATGCGCCTATGTGATTTGTATTTCTTTACGGCGTACTCTGCTGTCTTACCAGTTAGTCCTGCACGATATGCATCCATGTAGCGACGCGCTCGACGAGCATAACGTCGAATTTCCGTAAGTGAGATTGTCGCAAGAGCGCGCGGAACCTGCGATTAACAACAATGGATGAGCAATTGACGTTTCGCGCACTACGAAAAAACGAACTTACCGTTTCACGCAGGCCATTGAAGGTGTAGTCGCACTCCCGTCGTGCAAAACTCTTTGCAGCACCCCAAAAGTTTTCGATGAAGTTCAGATCGCAATAGAACTTCGGATAAAAGATGACCTTGTGCCCTTTCTCGGCAATTATTTCTTCCAAGAGGCAACGTTGCGCTTTGAAATCGGGTTGGCAAGCCATGATATTGCGAGCGCAGCACGGAACGTCAACAACGCATCGCTCGTCTTTTCTGCAATCAAGTCGTAAGCCGTTACGCCACAGGCCGCGCTCTTCGAGTACCATCGGATGCCCTTCGGCTCTACGTACAGAAATGGCGGATGTTCCGGAGGAAAACACATGTCCTGATGGATGCCATTCCCGTAGGTTGTTGGTCGCACTTGTGTATGTTTTTCGCCACGATTCAGATTCATTGAATTGGCTCGGAGTGTAACGGGGTTACATTCGGGTAACACTGAGTGTCGGTGTACATTGGTACACCACGGTTGAGGCCAGTATTGGCCGGGTTGAAAGGTTTCGAACCTTTGGTTATTTTAACCAATCAGGGCATGGGCCCTTGGTGTGGTGGTGTGTCAGCCATCCACGTGTCAGTACACAGGTGTGTACAATACATTTTAGCTAGGTACGAATTAGGAATATTCTACTTAGTGTTACATATAGTTTGTATTATTTTAAATAATTACATATTAAATATATTCAGTTTTACTTTCACTCCTTAGTACAGACGCACGACCTCGACCGGTCGTGCGTGTAGTGAGTGCCGTAGCGTAAGGGGAGCCCTCCCCTTAGCTACACCCTTTGTAAGGGAGCCTTGCCGTTAAGGCACTAGTACAGGCTAGAGTAAACTAACCCGGGAATCTTGGCCCCGAGTAGGAGAGCTCTCTCCTACTAAGCCCTTAATAAGGGCGTATCGGCTAAGTAGCGGCGAACGCCGCTTTAAGGAAAGCCTTCCTCTGTGCGTTAGCCGCACCGTGCGTATACTCACCGGCTACATCTGGTAGCACTTGTAGTCAATCCAACACCTGTGTTGGTAGACTAGACATCCTCTGCAAAGGATGAACCAGGACGATTGGGATAGTTTGACCCTTGTCCAACAGGAAGCCTTTAAAAGGCTGTTACACTTAACGGGGGAAGAAGGTATGAAGCTCCTAGTGGAGCAGGGCCTTGGGGCCGTAAAGGCAAGGGTGAATGCCCTCATCGCTCATGAGGCGAGTTGTGGTGGAGGTCATTCCACGGGGGTGCGCCCTCCATTATCGTTTAAGATAAAGGAGTTCACCGGAGAGAAGAGTGACAACCTTTATGTTTGGTTGCGAGAGGTCGAAACGGCCTTCGCCACAGCGAACATGACCGCTTATCACTTGCAAGTGGGACTTGCATTGACCCATCTTACGGGCGAAGCCCGTACATGGCCGTTTACATGCTTGGAATCAGTCAAGGACGTGTTTCCAACATGGAAGGTCCTTAAGCAGAAGCTTATGGACATGTACGCAACGCCTGATCTGGTTTTCCAGAATCAACTGGCGTTCCTGAGGTGCCGTCAAGGCACTAAGGACCTGGAGATTTATATCCAGGAGCTTAAGACCCTGTTGGCAGGGATGTACGCGAAAGCGTTATTGGACGATGTGTCCATCCCCGTCTTCATGGGAGGTCTGAGAGAAGGGCCAGCACGTTCGGAATTGTTCCGATGCCGACCCGAATCCCTGGAAGAGGCATTCAAGATGGCGTTCAACGCCGAGAGGAACTTCCACTCCTCTAAGGTGGGTCCCGAACCCATGGACCTGAGTCAGGTCGAACCGGAGGATAAACCTCCCGCTAAGAGTCATTCGGACTCTTTTTCACAGAGCTTCGAGACAGAGCTCTTGGCTATGTTGCAGCGGCGTGGGCCGCTGAGATGCTTCCTGTGTGGGAGCATGGATCATCTGAGGAACAGATGTCCGAAAAATCCCCAGCGAGACACTCGCTACAAGGGACCAAGGGTGGGGAAAAAGCCCTTGTCCAAGCCGTCGGGAAACGACGACTCCCAGTAGGTGCGGGGCGCCCTACTGGGGGACCCCTCAGTGCTGTTAAGCCCCAGGGTAGGGGACGACAGCACAAAGCCCCGAGGGAAGCGGTGCTTTCTAGCACCGAGCTGGTGTACCAGCCAGGTTTGCTGGTAGTCCTTGCGGACGTGAAAGGCTTTGATAAGCCTTGGAGAGTCTTGATAGACTCTGGAGCGTCTCACAATTATGTCAGACGGGCTTCTGTTGTGAAGAGTCGGCTGTATGCCAGGCCCTAGAGGCACGTTCTCGTGACGTTGTCACGGTCCGTCTTGCGACGGGCGTACAGGTTTCTGTACCCAAGGTCTCGATTGACCTTAAGCTGAAGTTTGCAGACTTCGACAACTTAGAACGTTGACTAGTCCTGGATTTGGACTCGAGGTATGACCTCATTCTGGGCATGAAGTGGCTGGAACGCCACGAGCCATGGATAGACTGGAAGTCTAAGTCCATTGGCTCAACGCACCCGCGGTCGGGTGAAGCATTTGGCGAGTCATGAACCCAACTTTGCTCGATCGCAAAAGCGATTCTGGCGTGAGATACCAGAGATCGGGATGTCTGAAATGATCATTCCCAATGGCGTTAAGGAAGAGTTCCTTAACGAGGGGGATTCGGCGGTTAATCCCCACGCCGTGAACGGCGAGACTGGTGAGTTACCTGTGGTAACTCCAGTGGTAGGGGTAGAGACCCCTGTGGTTAAGCGCGAGGCGCTTCCACGCAAAGAGACCCGTATTTCGTCTCTTTTGCACGTCGGAAATGATTCCGACCACGCCGTTATAGGCGAGACTGGTGAGTTACCTGTGGTAACTCCAGTGGTAGGGGTAGATACCCGTGTGGTTAAGCGCGAGGCGCTTCCAGGCGAAGAGACCCGAAGTTTGTCTCTTTCGCACGTCGGAAATGATTCCGACTACGCCGTTATAGGTGAGACCGGTGAGTCACCGGTGGTAGAGGTAGAGACCTCTGTGGATAGGCGCGTGGCGCTTCCAGTAGATAGGGCAATTGACTCCCCCCATCTGGGCCTCGGGATGAGTCCCGAGGGCAGTAGTCAGCAGTCCTACAGGATGCTGAATAGTGTGACAGGTGTTGTCACAGAAGGCGTAAGCCTGGAACGGTTGCCTGGGGTAGGCGAACTGTTGTCGTTGGAGGAGATGTCCTTCAACGAGTTTGAGACTGCTTTGAAAGCAGATGAAATCGACGAGGTCGTCGTGTTGCGTCCGGAAGAGGAGTTGAGCTCCTCATCCCCGATGGACGAGTCAGTTTTGGTGAAAACCAAACAGGCATTAAATGCCCGAAGCGGCCTCAAGATCCTCGCGGATCCTGAGGACCCTTACCATTCCTTACTAAAGGAATTTGGAGATGTCATTAGTGACAACCCGCCGATAGGATTACCACCGGATCGGGGAGTCCGACATGAAATTGATTTTGTTCCCGGAACCAAATACTTCGTCACTAGGCAGTGGTCTCTCCCCAAGGAACAATGCGACGTCATTGACGCATTCTTCAAGGGGAAAGAAGAGGCAGGGATGGTACGGGAGAGTAAGTCTCCCCACTCATCTCCCACTTTTTGTGTTCGTAAACCGAACGGAAAGTGGCGCATTGTGCATGCGTATGACAAGCTGAATGCAGCTACTGTACCCATGCAGACTCCGATTCCTCGTAAGGATGTCCTCCAGAACAATATGGCGGGCTGTACTGTGTACAGTGCCTTAGATCTGGTGGACGGGTATTATCAGGTGCTCATGCGAGCGTCCGATATTCCGCTGACAGCGGTTAGCACGCCTAGTGGCATGCTGTGGGAGTGGCGTGTTATGCCACAAGGGCTTTCAAATGCACCAGCGACTTTCAATCGCTTGGTGACTCAACTCTTCCGCCCTCATATGAAGTACGCTCAGACGTACTTCGACGATATAATCGTCCATAGTCGTGCGGAAGGCGACTCGTATGATGTTCAGACGCATCTGATACACCTTCGAGCAGTGCTCGAATGTATGCGAGAGCATAAGTTATATGCAAACGCATCCAAGTGTATCTTTGGTGCTGAGGAAATTCCTTTCCTCGGATGCTTCATCGGTAAGGATGGAGTGCGGGCGGATCCCGCAAAGGTGAAAGCCATTGTGGAGTGGACTTCGCCTGTAAATATTAGAGATTTACGGAAGTGGCTAGGATTATCCAACTATCTCCACAAGTACAGCGAGAACTACGCTGAAATGGCGAAGCCATTGACCGACTTTATTAAGAAGGATGTTGATTGGTGTTGGGAAACTGAACACCAAAACGCTTTTGAAGCGGTTAAGTGGAGCTTGTTAAAAGCTCCCGTTATTGCTCTCCCAGATTCTGGGAAACCATTTAGTGTCGTCTGCGACGCCTCCGATTTCGCAATCGAATGTGCTTTGTTACAAGCAGACGATGCAGGGAGGGAACGCGTAATTGCGTTTGAGTCGAGGCAGCTTAAAGCTGCAGAACGGAATTATCCCGTTCATGACAATGAGCTACTTGCAATGAAGTATGCTCTTGTCAAATTTAGGGTTCACCTACTCGGCTCAAAGCCGTTCGTGGTTTATACTGACCACGCGTCCTTACGGACAGCGACAAAGTCGCCTCATCTCTCGCAACGGATGGCCCGTTGGCTCTCCTTCTTTGCGGAGTACAAATTTGAGGTTAAGTATAAACCTGTCAAGAAGAACATGCTTGCAGACGCGTTGTCGCGTCGTCCCGATTACGAGCTCGCTCACGCGAAATTCGTCACCACGTCTGTAGTGTATCTCATACGCCAGGCGTATGAGAAAGACCCACAATGTACGGCGCTTATCCGCCCGTTAGGTGAAAAGGGTCTTGGCTCGTCTGAGCCAACCCTGTCAAGTCGAGCTAGAGATCGTTTACACTGTTACAGGTACTGTGACGGTCTGCTATTTTATAGCACGAGTGCGGAGGACACTCCGTGGGTGGTAGTTCCTCATAATGAGGAACCGAAGTATAGAGTCCTCTTTGAGGCACATGACGCCCCTACCGGGGGTCATTTAGGTCGGGATAAGACCTACAGCGCTTTAAGCGCTTTGTATTGGTGGACCAATATGTATAAGTGGGTCGGTGCGTATATACGCACCTGTGAGACGTGTCAGAGGGTTAAACCCTCTGCAAGTTCAGCTGCGCCTTTGGAGAGCTTATCGGTTCCAACGGAGTGTTGGAAATCCATTAGCATGGATTTTATCTTCGGTTTTCCGAAGGATAAGGCCGGGAACACCGGTATATTGGTCTTTGTAGACCGTTTGAGCAAGATGTCTCACCTGGCGGCGGTGCCAGAGTCCATAGATGGACAAGGAACAGCAAAAGTGTTCCTAGACCGTGTCTTTCGACAACATGGTCCACCCGATTCCGTTGTATCGGATCGGAATCCCCGTTTTACGGGACAATTCTGGGGAGCGTTGTTTAAGGTGTTAGGCACCAAGCTCCTCATGTCCACTGCGGATCACCCGCAGACGGACGGTCAGACGGAACGCGTTAATCGCGTTGTGGAGGATATTCTCCGGAGTATATGTCCGGATTCTCCAAAGAGTTGGAGTGAGATGCTTCCGATGGTTGAATTTGCTATCAACAATTCGGTACATGCATCTACGGGGTTTACCCCGTTTTACGTGAACGGATTGGTGAATCCGAGGGTTCCATTAACGCCACGTGTGTGTGTGTCTCAGGGCTTGAGGGGGGAGGATTCCCCGATGTCAGCCCTGTATCTGTGCGAAAGCACATCGATAAGTTTTTATCGACGCGCCTTAGTGTCTTACGACACGTCTGCGATGCCATGGCGGAAAGCCAAGACAAGCAGAAGGAGCAAGCTGACCGAAAGGGGCGGCGTAATAAAAAGGTATACAAAGTAGGAGAAAGTGTTTTATTAAACGCTAAAAATCTTCCTACACATGCAGTTTCAAATGTTTTGCGAAATAAACTGCGCCCCAGGTTTGTGGGTCCCTTTAAGGTGTTAGCCCGAAAGGGCTTGTCGTACACCTTAGACATCCCGAAGTCGATGCGTACGCATCCAACCTTTTATGTGGGTATGCTTAAGCCATACCAGAACCCGGAGGCGGGTCCCCTCGCGGAGGAGGGTGAGAAACAGGATAACCGAAAGGCGCAACAGGTCGGAACATCTCCGACAGGGTTGATATACGACCCTGAAGCTCCTCAACGAGAGTTTCGAGAGAGTCAAGCCGCTCCTCGAGGCGTTCATTCGCACTCCCCTCGTTGCGGAGTTCCTCCTGAGCATCTTGGATGCGAAGGCTGTGCCGATCACAGCGCTCGTGGAAGTCACGCCGCAATAGCGCGACCCCCTCCTCCAGTGCTCGATACGGAGGGTACGCCACACTATCATGTCGAACGCCTGATGGCACGACGCCATCACCGGGGTGAGACCCAGTACCTGGTGAAGTGGAAAGGGTATCCACATTCCTAGAACTCGTGGGAGTACGAGACTCCCCTGCGGCATGATTGCCGTGACGTCGTTGACGCTTTCGAGCGGTAGAATCCCACTGAGAGTCAACGACCAAAGGGGCTGAAGAATCCCCTTCACTCCCAATAGCTGGGAGTTCGCCGGAGGCAGATGCTGTGGTTGCATTGCTCTCCGGCACCACATCGAGAGCAGAGCGCGTATAATAGGAGACAGGCAATTGCCCTTGCGCTTTGGCCTGAGCATAGGCCGAGCGTAGCGCTCTCTCTACCCGAACGTCGTGTTCGGAAAAGCTGTTGTACAGCGCATCGAAACTGGGGAGGTGTTTCTCCCTTCCGCCCAGGCGCGGAACGCCTGTTCTGCGTCTTAGACGCTTTCGTCCCTCAGGAGAACAAGGGGAATCTCGCGGAGAACATCCACGAGGGCACCGCGTGCCTGTTTCCAGAGGCGCGTCCGGTAGGCCTTAACGGAATAATGTTTGATCGTTAGTAGTCGGGCCCGGAGTTGGTTCCGATGCGCAATTTCACGCGGCAGTATAGCCGCTGGTCCAGGGGTATAAGAGGCTAAGCCTCTCTTGACCACGTTCTTAGCCCTCTTTTGAGGGTCGCGAGGTCCCTTACGTGCCCGTCCGGCACGTCGGGCCTCTTGAACCAAGGACAGTTCATTGGTGGTGGTTGCCTGTGGCAACCTGGAGGTATCACCCCTAGCGGGTAACGGTGGCGCACGAGTTAGTGCGTTCTCCCCACGTGTGGGGAATGGGTTGGATGACTGATAGCGCCGTTCGGCGCTATCAACATGGCCAGCCGTTGATGAGAGCTCCCCAAGGGCGTCCACTTCCGAGCCGTCGGAATAGTTTGCGTCCATAGCACCGCTGAGGGTGTACAATGGACAGCTGGAGGTACTGGCGTTCGAGTTCTCCAACAAAATTTTGTTTATTGCGTATGCAATAGTCTTGATGGGGGAGGATGTAACGGGGTTACATTCGGGTAACACTGAGTGTTGGTGTACATTGGTACACCACGGTTGAGGCCAGTATTGGCCGGGTTGAAAGGTTTCGAACCTTTGGTTATTTTAACCAATCAGGGCATGGGCACTTGGTGTGGTGGTGTGTCAGCCGTCCACGTGTCAGTACACAGGTGTGTACACTACATTTTAGCTAGGTACGAATTAGGAATATTCTACTTAGTGTTACATAGTTTATATTAGTTTAAATAATTACATATTAAATATATTCAGTTTTACTTTCACTCCTTAGTACAGACGCACGACCTCGACCGGTCGTGCGTGTAGTGAGTGCCGTAGCGTAAGGGGAGCCCTCCCCTTAGCTACACCCTTTGTAAGGGAGCCTTGCCGTTAAGGCACTAGTACAGGCTAGAGTAAACTAACCCGGGAATCTTGGCCCCGAGTAGGAGAGCTCTCTCCTACTAAGCCCTTAATAAGGGCGTATAGGCTAAGTAGCGGCGAACGCCGCTTTAAGGAAAGCCTTCTTATGTGCGCTAGCCGCACCGTGCATATACGCACCGGCTACACGGAGCGCATCACGGGCGAAAGCAGCGTGACTGGTTACATTGTCAAAGGCGAAAAGAGCTTGGGCACCAGGAAAACGTTGTTCAAAAATCGGAATGGCACGCTTTTTGACTTGATGGACAAGATAGTCAGTGATCCACCAACCATCGTGATTTTTTCCTGGAAACATGATGACGCACGATTCCGCCGGACAGACGCCATCCACGCTCAATATGCCACACACATCGTTCAGAAAGTCACTGACGTGCAAAGATCACCCGCTTCCTTTTTTCCGTAACGGTTGTTCACCGTCTGGCAACCACAACCAATTCTGACCATCGTGGGCATTGAACACTGACGCATCGTGTGTCACGAGGATGAGTGGCCTTTCTACGTCGGCAAGGTCAGTTGGCCAGTAAATCTCCGAGCAGTCATCTAAGAACTCTGGCATTCGAGACTCGTAATCAGCCATTCGCTCCAGGAACTTTTTTTGATCCGCAATCACGTCATCTCGCTCGTGGCCGTCCATATAAATTCCCTTGCGTGCTTCGCGATAATTAAGGCCAAGAGACTTCATCCAACGGATGACGGTTCGCTCGGACACTGATGGACAATGTAGTGATGGTGATTCTCGATGTCAAAAATAATCTTTGAATGCAGCAACGTAATGCTGCTTCTTATCTGTCGGTGAAAGTCCATCTCGAGATCAGGCAGAATATTCTCATTGATATGCTCCGTAAATTTTTTTACCTGAACCTTGAATTTGTTTTATCGGAGATATTGCTGGATTTTGATTGTGACATCTTCTTCGTGTAAGAAGCACCATATTTTTCCGTGTCTTCCCTTCCTCGACACTGGAAACTCGCCAGTTGTTAGATACTTGTGCGTCCAATTGCGAGCTGCCTTTGCTGATCTGATTCCTCGTCCAATGGCTTCCGCAACGGTAAGGCTGGCGGAGCCACGCTTGTGGACATTGTGCACCAAACGCAGGTACGTGAGCATTGCAGAACGTCGCAAGGAATCCACCGCACTTTCCGTACTTTTTGCTGCTTTCCGTCGGTACCTTTCCAATGCTGCTATCACCCTTGCCACTTGGGCTTCGTTAATTCCACACGTTTGCGCTTTCGGCGTCGTTGTCGGCGTAGTTGTCGCTTTCAATGTCAGAATAGTCCTCATCAACACCTGGTTTGCTCGGGGTTGGTGCAAAGCTCCAGTACGAAGTTAGTTTTCGCGTCCCAGCAGCTGCTTTGCGTTGCTATAGCTTCCGGTGACGTTTTGTTCGGTCAGAACCACCAGTATAACGAGCAGGCAGCCTGCTAATTGTTGACAGCCGATTTTCAGCTTACAGCACCATGGGGTAGTCCAGTTGCACGGGGGGCTCTAAAAACGCGTCTCCTTCAGGATCCCCCACGTCCGCCATAGGGTCCACCACGTCAAAAGGCTCTACCGCGTCGAAAGACTCCACCCCGTCAAAGGGTAGTTTGCACTTTTGTTGGGCTAATTTCACCAAATGGCGACCTTGTTTCCCACGTCGTGGCATGGCAAATGAAGCCATAAAACACCTGCAAAAGAGACAGCAAGAAACTGGCAGAGTTAAGGGCTTTTGCAGCGCTCGTGAAGCTCGTTTTCGGGAGGTTTTTATTTGTAATTTTGTTTTTGAATTTGGCCAGATGGAAAGTTAGGTATAGTTCTTAGTGTCGTGAACCGTATGAAATACATGTTGCTATCTAAAATACTCCTACTTAGCGTTAATAGTTAAAACTAAAAAATAGACAGACTTTTTAATACTCCTCCTCAATATGTGTTTCGTAACGTCACAGTTTTGAAGGCAGAGCGCGCTCCTTAGCTCTTCAAACTTTGTTACAGGTAACGCTTTCGTTAGTCTACAACAAGCATCTTTTTAGTCGAAACATAAGTAGCGTCGATAAGTCCATCTTGTAACTTTGAGATAATGAAGTTCACACGTATATCCACATGCTTCATTTTCGAACTTGTTTCGACGCCCTTGAAAACCTTGATCGCCTCTTGTTTATCCATGCAATGTTGCATGAGTAGCTTCATCTTGACTTGGACTTCTTCAATCAACTCCTTGAAACCGAATAAGGTGACCACATTTGTTGAAGTAGCATAATATTCAGCATCCATGATGGATATAATGACACACCACCTTGTTTCTTGCAAAGCCAAGCAACAATCATGCCGTTGATTAAAAATAATCCGCCAGTAGTCGACTTTCGGTTCTTTTTGCACCCTCCGTAATCGGCATCGCTGTAGGCCTTCATGTGTAAAACTTCGTCTTTAACTTGATCGGCATACAAAACTTTAGACACTTGGTCCCCTTGAGATATCAAAGTATCTTCTCAGCCCGATGCCAGTCTGCAATTGTAGGAAAATTTGTACGTCGAGTGGCTTTGGGTACGGCGTATACAATGTCCGGGTGCATGCACCTCACAATCCAGAGCAAACTGCCGACCAAAGAATAAAAGTCTTTAATAATCACTAAACCAGTACTACTTTTGAGTACATCACTTGGTTCAGCGATAACTCTACGTGAACTTGCCCGATTGGATTTAGAACTGGGTTGACATTTTCCGTCTTGAAATCCTTGATGATGCCATCAATTGTTACTTCTTGGTCCATCTGGTAGCCAAGTTATCAATAAAAGTAACTCGCATACCGAGAAACTTTGCCGAGATTTTTTATCCCGAGGCACTTCATATACTCAAAAAATGCGTCCACAATCTCCTACTGAGTTCTAGTCACCAATAAGTCGTCAACGTAAATGCCAACGATAACCGTTTATCCTTTGATGTGCTTGACGTATATACACTTATCGGTAATGCATTGCGTGAATTTTAGATCCAAAAGTTTTCCGTGAATTAATCTGTTCCAAAGTCTTCCTGCCTGTTTCAGGCCATAAAATGTCTTCTTTAGATTGATCCCTCGTTCACCTTGATCACCTTCTTGCTTCAATTCCATATCTTGAGGGATGAACAGAAAAATGTCGTGTTCATTTTCTACAGCCTTAACATAGGCATTCGGAATATCCCCGTGCTTCGCTGGAACATTCCATTTGACAGCCAAAGCGAGAACCAACTAACTGTTTTCATATCAATTACTGCTGCGAAGGTTAGGGTTTAATCGATTCCAAAGCGTTGCTCGTTTCCACATGCAACGTGCCTTTCTTTGAAACGCTCCATTTTTCCATATTGGTCGAGATTCGTCTTGAAAATCTATTTAGGATGTAAAGGGAGGCAATCATGTGGCTTCTCAACGATGCTCCAGACTTCATTTTTTTTCTATTGCACTTAGTTCTTCTTGACGGCCACAACCACTTGTCTTTGTTGGGCGATTTCATAGCCTGTGAAGAATTCTTGGGATCCGTTTCCGTTACAAAATAAACGTATCCCACATCATTGGGTTTACCTGGTGTTTCAACGATATCTCCATCAATTCTTGGTCATTCGTCTTGATTTTTCTTGGAAATATTTTCGCGTTACAATCCGCACGCGTTGCTTCTTGCTTTTTTTTCTTGTTTGACTTCTTGTTGGCGTCTGGAGCAGTGGTCGCAACCCCCCACTGATTGACGAATTTTCAGCATACTTTCTTCAACTTGTTTATTTTGAACGGGATCAAGGATTTCAATACTACGCACATGTTGTGTGACAACAACTTTTCATTCAGTATTAAGATATATTTTGAAGCCCTTGATATCTTCCCTGTTACTAATGATCACCGCCACTTGGTACGATGCGGTAAAGAATCCTTTCCAGAATTTCTGTACACGGTACAAATGGAATCAAACGGAACGATATCTCCAAGGTTAGAATTTCTGCCCGGAAGAAACTCCAATAGTGATGTCGACGTAAATTTGCATTGCTTGGGCTGCGGTTCAATATGTACGCAGCATATTGAACCGCATACCTACAAAAATATAGTGCAAAACCGCTGGGGAACAGCACGCACCTTTCCATATTCATGACTGTGCGGTGCATGCGCTCAGCCTTACCATTGCTAGACTGGTGGTTGGCTTCACCTATTTGTCGGTCAACACCAGTATGCGTGCAAAACCCATCAATATCTTTAAACTCGTACCCTCCATCGGTACGCAGTATATGCACTTTGCAGTCAAACTGACTCTCGAAGGACGCCAAAAATGTTCGAATTTTTTGGCCGCAACATCATTCGTCTTAGCCAGAACCTCTCTGACATAATTCGACTCGTGATCAACAAAGTTGATCATGTAACGGTTACCGAGTCGATCCTTCGGTGTAATTGGACCCTTAATGTCGTAACATATGACTCGACCAATCCGGTCGCTTGGCGAATTCGTACCACTGTCACTGACAGACCGTGCGTTTTTTTTGTCTGCTTTTCCTGGGTACATGTCAGACAGTTCATTCGCTTACGGTATTTACGGTCGATGCCGTTTGAAGCATCCTTTGCTATGTGTTCAATGGCGTCGTAATTCAGATGTCCGAGTCTTGCATAAAAATACATTAAGGACCTTTTTGGGACATCCGAACGTCTGGCAGTGTCAGTGTTATGTTCTTCGATGATCGACATGACGGAGGGATATTGGACCTCGTTGTCAATCCAAACGGTGACAGAAACTGTCAAAACCTTGTTTACTTTTTGAATATCAAAAATTGGACTTAGGGTGGACGCGTGCAACATGGTACGGTTACCATCGACGTACGCCATCTCAAACCCTTTTTCTACAAAAGTCCATAATACAAGATATTGTTTTGCCAAATTTTCCACGAAATTGAACGTTTTCCACCCGAATGATGTTAGTCTTACCCCTTGCCACAACTTGAATTAAAATCCATCCTTTTTGATAAACTTTCAAGTTTTTTTCCGTCGACTTGAAAATACGTGCCGTAAACTGGTTTACTATCAAGGAGGTATTTCTGCGGATTAACCAGGTGCATATTAGTAATGAAATCGAGAATCCAAGTGCTGCATTCAATTTGCGGTGTAAAAGTACCAATAATGAGGGATAAATTCACTTTTTGACCAGCCTTATTAGGACATTTTGGTCGAATATGACCAATTTGTCCGCAGCCATGGTATTTCACCGGCTTTTTCTTTTCTCCCACGAAGTTTACTGCATCAGCACTAAAGGCCTTTGAACTTCGTGCTTCGCCTTCTACGGTGTGAGCAAATTGACACAGTTCCTCGGCATGGCGTAAATAGTCGAACCTAGTGGGATCGAACTTAGCCATTAGAATCGTTTTCAATTCCGTCGATGCGTAGTAAACCACGTTATCCAAAAAAGTGGTTTAGTACCGCCAACAGCTTCATTTATCGCCAACAAGTAAAGATAATTCTCGTTCCACGAGCGCTTGGGGCTTCTTCGACTTGTGAAAAGTTTCATCGCCGGTGCAGTGGGCAGGGGTGATGGATGTACGACAGGCATTTATCATCTTATTCATCACATTCACCAAAGTAGGTGACTCATTCCACCATGAATTAACCTGCGATTGTAATATCGCTCAGTCGTACCGCTGAGTTAATGGACTAGGGGTCGACCTTAATATCTTCACTCCAATAGAAACCACAAGCCGATTCGGCTCTCGAAATCTACCGTATAAAACGGGTTCCCCATTCCTTTATCCTGCACCAAGGCCACCATACACTTCAGAACCATCATAAACCCTTTTGGGCAGCTTGCAGTCTTTGGCCGATGTCGTCCTGAAGACAGGAGGTTGAACGCCCATGGGGGTGTCCATATTGTAATTATTTTAAAATCCGTTGGAATTTCGAGGTTTCTGCTCAGGCGTACTATCGAGCGACGTCAATTTTTGCCAGCATCAGAAAAAAATCAGTTCATTTTTTCTAGGCTTGTGAAACCGCATCCAGGTACCCAATCTGATTGAGTTATTGAATCCAAAACTGTTGTTCTCTTGGGAAGCCTTTGAATTTTTCTAATTTTCAAGTCGGTCACAAACTTTTTAGAACATTTCCAAAAGCTTCATTCCTTCGGCTGCCAATTCTGGAGGTTTTTCTTCCTGGGATCGACTATCACTGGACACATCATGGCGCTTTGGGCTCATAACCTGTTGAATTTTATCCTTATCTATGCTTTCACAGAACGTAGGAAACTTGCACCGTAGATATAGCGTTGTAGCACGTGTATAGCAAAAGCGTATACAGTCGATATATCCGCAACCGATAAACAGGTTGCAGCGATAGAAGTACCGTAGACAGCTTGCAGTAAGTAGAAGAAGAGTACCTAACCAGGGACTTGATCAATGAAATATTTATTGATAAGTGGTTATCTATCCTAACAGGAAAATATGCACGTTGAAGTTATGGCACACTTCCATCTGTTGAGTACCACACATCACATCAGCTATCAGTGCCTTGAAAGCATATGTACACAAATTGAGTACATGACACAGATATCACTAATTACTAATACTAAGAAATACACATTGCTACCTAAAATAGTATTACTTAGCCTCAATAAATTACAACTAAAAATAGACAGACTATTTTTATAGATAGATTACCGAATCTTGCTCCAGTTGGTCAATTTTGACGTCATTTGCCATTAAATGAACTTTCAAGATCGTTAGTGCAAACTGAAGATGTTTTTGATGCAAACGATCGAAGTGTTGAAAAAAGCAAAGGGAGGCAATCGGACCGTAGTGAAGGTACCGAGTCTGACAAAGAACGTATAGAGTGCATGTCACAGTGAAGCTGCTCAAGAAGACAAAACCAAGTCTCGGAAAAGGACGAGAGTCGATCTCTTGCATAAAAATATACTATCATGGGACACTTTCCCGCCAACTGTTGAAAATTGCAGTGTAGTGCTTTTTTATGGATCAGGATAGTTTTCATTTGTAGCAATGCTAATTTTGACCTTTGAAGGTACTAAAATTGGATACTTATAAGAAGTGTTAGTTACATAACTGGTGTTGGATCGCAATTAGATTAAACACATAGTCTCTTGCATTTTACATGTTAGGAAAGCTAATCTCTTCTTAATACACGTTCAATTGAGCAAGTCCCTGATTTGGTCATTTTCATCTACTGTATACGAACTGTCGTGGGGTGTTGTTTTCATCTAGTACGGATACTGGTTGAAACAAAATCGAGAAAGACAAATTCGTCATATTCAATGTTAAAATCGACATTTATGACTCAACTTTCCTAAGCTCTTGCGATCGAAATTGACGCAATTGGGACGAAAAAAACACGCTTTCAGACGTATACTTGTATCCGTAAAGTCAAAAGGTACAATATTAAAGCACCTATATTGTTCTTAACAAGGACTCTGTTGAGTATTCTTCGCTTTCACCATGTCGTAATTGCAATATACTCTTTTAATCCCTCTGGCTCCAACGTAAAGTTTCCACGTGCGTATGCGTAATCTATCTCCAGGTACGTAATCCAAACTTATCGAGATAATCCACTTGTATGCACTCCAATAAGACGTAATGCGAAACGATAAATACACTGCTGTTAATCACAATCACTTAGCAGTCAAAACTTAGAGTGAGCGCAAAAGTAGCGTGCGCGCAAAAGTAGCGTCCGAGAAATAAGTGCCGGTTAAGTCGTTCAAGAAGAAAAGTTAAGAGTGGCTTCATTTGACTAGACTAGATTATAGTTCGTCCCAAATATAAAATTTGTGTATACCTATTTTCTGCATTTGCGCGATGATGCATCAAACTTGCAATATCGAAACACTTCAGCTTATCTTTGTATTATAACACTTCTTTCATGAGTGCGCACTTCGAAAACAGGTTTCACTTAATGTTCACTTAAACCCATCTTCGTCCTCATGTCTTCGAACCTTGACGTCGCTAGTGCCTTCGTGAACATATCCGCGATCATGTCTTGAGTACCCTTGTATCTTATCTCAGCCTTTCCATCCATCTGCTTCGAAACCAGAAACTTAATACGTACGTCCACATGCTTCGTCTAATTGAATTATTTTTTCTTCTAAAAACTTGATCGCCGCTTGGTTATCCGAATTAAGCACCATCGGCAACTTAACTTTTTGGCTCCAATCTAAACCCTTCGGCCCATGCGTCTGCCGCGTCGCTCTGTAAACAGCGAAAACAATGTCTGGTCTAGTGCATCTCGCAATCCACAGGAGGCATCCAACAAGTGATTGGAAATCCTTCACTGCAGGTGATCCGTCACTAGGCTTGACCAGTAGATCGACCTTTTCTCCATGCAATTGTCCTCAAAGTTGCTTCCAATCGGTGTCATCACGCTGTTAGTGTTTGTTAATCCATATTCATCCACGAGACATCATATCATTACTTCTTGAACCAGATAGTATCCGCCTTCTGCGCCGTAAGTCACTCTCATTCCCAGAAACTTCGATACTTCTCCAATATCCTTAATGTCTAGTATGTTCATATATTCAAATAAAGTCACCACTAGTTCTTCGTGAGTTCCCGTAACCAGAAGGTCATCGACGTATACTCCAATGACCACAATATTTACTCCATTTCGCTTAAAATATAAACAAATGTCGGTGCAGCTCTGCGACAACTCCAATTTCAGTAACTGGTCGTGTAGTAAACGATTCAATAAACTGCCTGCCTGTTTTAGGCCATATAGGGTATTCCTTAGCTTCAAAACCATCTCGTTTACGCTCTCTGCCTTGAACTTCACCAAAACTGCCTTGATCAATTTCATTCCCTTAGGAATATGGAGATGTATGTTGTGCTCTTCCTCCAGGGTCTTAACGTAAGCGTTTGGGATATCTCCAGGCTTCGCCTTCACGTTCCACATCCTCGCCAAAACCAGTATCACTTTAACCGTCCCCATATCAATAACTGCTGCAAACGTTAGTCCACGTCGAAACGCTGTTCATGTCCACACGCTACCAGCCGAGCCTTGTACCCCTCCACGTTACCGTTAACATCTGTCTTGGTCTTGAGTACCCATTTCGTATGTAAGGGTCCACATCATCGGGCTTCTTCATAATAGACCACACGTCGTTCATTTCCGGAGCCATAATTTCCAATTCTATCACCACAATCCACTCCTTCATGCGCCTGCTTTCATTGCTTCTGCGTAGTTCCTTGGGTCCATCTCGATAACTAGGTTCACCACACCGCTGTCTAAATCACTACATTTGTTTCCTTCGTGGAATCTTCTTTTTCTTCTTCGTTCTTCTTCGCATAGTTTCTTGTCAAATTTCGGCATCTCGTCCAACATTTCTTCTTATTATTATTGCCAATATTCTTACTTGCACTCATTTCTGCGATATTTTCTTCATTGCCATCGTCTTCTGTGCTTGCTCCTTCTAACGCTACAGCTTCCATCCAGATAAAGTCACCGTAATTGTTTATTCTGCGTATCATTTAGCGTCTCCACGTTCTTGATATGTTGCGTGACTACCACGTTCCGATCCTGTTTCAGATACAAATTGTACCCCTTGACTTCCTCGCTTTTTCCAATGATCAATCCAATTTGCGCACTGTGGGCCAGCAAGTCCTTTCTTGGGTTCCGGTTCACACTACACGGAGACCCAAACGCAACTATCTCTCCAAGACGCGGCTTCTTCCCCGTCAACGTTTCTATCGGCGTCATCTGCCTATGGTTCGCGCTTGTCGGGCTTCTATTCAATATGAAAGCCGCGTCTTCCACCGCGTCACCCCAAAACGACAAATTTAGTCCACACTCAAACAGCAGCAATCGTGCCTTATTCATTATGGTACGATGCATTCGCTCAGCCTTGCCGTTGCTTGCTTGATTTCCTGCTTCGCTCACCTGTCTTAAAATGCCTGTGCTTCTGCAAAAATGGTCCAAGTTCTTATATTCCTTCTTCCTTCTGTGCGTAAGATGTTCACCTTGCTTGCACTCGAATATTCTCTCGAAAAACGCGATAAAATGCTCGAACTTCTTAGCCGTCATGTTCTTGGTTTTCTCCAAAGAAAACGGGAACGTAATTCGTCTAGTGATCCACGAAATTCACCTTGTATCTGTTCCCAAGCCTATCCATAGGTGTGATCGAACCCTTTAGGTCCGAACAAATCACACAGCCGACCTTGTCGATGGGCGAATGCTCGCCACTATCCTTTTTTGCTTGATTACTCTTGGTCTGCTTACCCTGTGCAGGTAAGACAATTCATTTGCTTGTTATCAGTGTGCTCGATTCCAATGCCAGGATCCTTCGCTAGTTTTTCAATGAAGTCATAACTTAAATGACCCATCTGTAAATAAAAGTGCATCAACGATCCACCCTGAACGTCATTGTTCTTCCGTTTTTATTCCTCTTTTCCTTCAATTGCCGCCATCACGATATCTCCAAATTTCCTTTTCAGCATATCCACTCGAACATTCACCGTCAAACCCTTATTGATTTTGTCCACGTCAAAAATGCTCTCACCAGTCGCTTGATACTTGATCACTTTCGACTGCCCACGTAAGTTAAGCCACAGCCCTTTTCTTCTAAGAGACCATATGAAAGGATATTACGCGCAAAATTCTCCACGTAATATACGTTTCTACTTTAATCAGCCGCTCCACATCTCCACAGCTTACGTAAATTTGAAGGTCACCCTTCATTCCAATCTTCAGCTTTCTCCCGTCCGTTTGAAAACATACTCCCGACACTCGTTTAGTATTGCGCAAAAAACTAGAATCATTAGTCAGATTCGTGTTTGCTCCACTATCGAGTATCCACTTTTCGTTCGATATATTTCCATAGTCACCAGCAATTTTCAACGTGAAATCCACCTTTTTGCGCCCTTCTTTAGGAATTTCTACTTTATGTTCCCGGTTTCACCGCAACTATAACACTTCTTGACCTTCGCCTTCTCTTCATCCACAACGTTCACCATTCCGTGTATCGTTCCCCTTGGCCTGTTCCCGTCATATTCGACGGCCTGTGCAAACTGACAGAGCTCCTCTGCTTGACGTAGATAAACAATGTGAGTATTGTCATACTTGGTTATCATCACTTGCTTCAACACTTTTTCTGCGTGGTATATTACGCTATCAACTACCTGTCGTGAAGGAACTTAATTTCAGTGTTTCCACTAAAATTACAACACAAGGAGGCAATAAAACTATCCTTTCTTAAACTTCCCAGGTTCTTAGTACTAACGTCCGAACCGTCACCAAACACTTTATATCACACTTTTCGAAGAGTCTCAGGCTGCTCCCAACTCCAGTAGTCCCAGATGACTATCGCCCTCCTCACTTAGGTGCTCACTTAACGATCTTTCTGTATTAGACTTGGTTTCACTATATAACTTTTTGGTAGGGTTGTTGTGAGGTTGAAGATGACTGTTCTCGAGGGGTAAAATTGGAATCTATTAAGTATTAATAAATCCATTATCCAGTTCAAACACTTTTTTCACCTACTACTTCTTGGTTATTTAGTGTTGGCTTCAGTACTCAATTGTTACTTCTTAACCGACTGGAAATACTTTATACCCTATCAATGAATGACCCACATCTGTTTTTCCATAATTGAAAATTCACTTCACCACATCCGCCCCTTGCGTAACTTCAGCGTAGGCGATCAAAAGTTACACACACAAAAACTTCTCAACCCCATTTCAGATACGCACGTGCGGAATCTTCAGTCATAGTCGTGGCAAAACACGGGACGTCACTTTCCGTGCAAAAATGTATCATCTTATTCCAAGCTCTTTCTTGCTTAAATACATAGCGAGCAGCTACTATGAAAGATAATCACGCGATCTGCTGAGAGTTACCAAAGATCTTGAAGGATATCCTTTCAAGAATCCTAGCGTATGTGACCGAACCATCGCCACAATAGCAATATCAGCCTCATGACCTTGACTGGAATCGGTAGTAGCTACTTCAATGTCCAAACAATCCTCGTGCACATAGTTCAAATGTCGTATCTCCGCCTGTACTGCTGTTACTTGTTTCTGGCAGGGTGAAATTATTAGCACTGACTTTCTAATAGCAGTACTCATTCCCAGCATTTCATTCGTCAGGATGGAATGTATTTTATCCAATAAGTATATAATAACCGCCAGTTCGATAACGTTTCCATGTCTGTATTCTTGATGATCGTACTCCTCCATCCATTCCTGAGAGCTAATTCATACAACCTGTTCCCCCGTGATTGTCCGCTTTCTAGAAGGGTAAAGATCAGTTGGTCTTGCCCAATCGATAAATTCCGGACCATTTAAAAGCATCGCATCCAAATAATCCCGTGATTTAAATGCTCTATCTCGGATAGTGTAGGGATAGAATTCTTGCAACAGTTTCGTGATCTTCGGATGGCTTCTGAATTCTGCAGTAATGGTGATCCCAGGAAATTCAAGGGATAATTTTAGTACTGCGCAAAAATGTTCTATGGAGTGTAAAATCCCCATGTAATTTTGTGACGACGAGCACAACACTATCGAACCGATGTCTCAACCTTTCATCCATGGGGGAATACGCAAAAAGCTGATAAGGATCACCCACTGATACGAAAACCTCCACGCATGGCCTAATAGCCTGTAATAATGCTACTGCCGCTGTTGGGGCACCCTCATCATTAATAATTACATTATAAATCACTGGTTGAAAATCTGGCCGCCCTAATTGTGCCAACGTAGAAAAAACTACGCGTGCTTGGTCCATTGTATCCTTCTCCTTCAATCTTAATCTTGGAGAAGTTTCCTTTCGGTTCACGTGACCCTCCAATGAACTCCGCTCTCGCCGCAGTATTTCCGAGAGAAACCTCCGTCGGTATTTTCAGCATCTGGCAATAACATGGTGCCTTTTATTTCACCCCAGCGAACTATTTCATGGTCTTTTATCTGATTTAAGTCCATCAACCTTATCAGATCTTCGTCAAGAGCCGCTTTAGTTTCTGAAACGATGGCAATCCATTAATGCGGGAATACTGCTAATAGTGACAATACAATAGCCGTAATGGTAGAGGTCTTTCCAAATCCATGTGGCTCACGGGATAAAACGATTACTTTGGTCTCCATGGCTGCCCGTATCACTCTCATTTGGCCCGCATCTAACGTGTGTTGAAATTCTTTATGCATATGTGTCTGTTCCGCCCTATCCATCACCGATACATCCCTCAGTGACTCAACAGTTTCTCTTCTGATCATCAAGTTTAATAATGATGGTGGTCGCTCTCTAGTTAACCTATCCACCATACCGAATCTTCTGACATAATTCATTATATTGGCCTTGGGTAACCATCGTAACTTGTAGATGTTATGATGTACATATCCCCCACTAGCGGTACTTAGAATGACGTATCGGAATCCAACAGAACATACCATTCCCCATCCAAAAACTTCAGATTATTGTGCCGTTGGATACATAACATTCCATAATCCCATCTCCGTAAGTCTTCTGTGTATGTGGTTACATGTTCATTCAAGATATCTCCTGTTACATGCAGATATAGTACTCCGTTCATTCATGGCATTAAATGGGCGGTACCACGTTTATTGTTGTAGGTATTCCATCTTCCCAATTCCATAACATGTAACATGAAGCTCAATAGCTGATCCAATATCTTCTGTCTCCCATTCGTATTGAGCTGGGTTGGTAGCGCGAAATGCGTCTAAATGTGTTATCGAACACATAGTAAGAAGGTATTCGTTTAATGTCGATGGGGTCTCTGCTTCTCAGATTTACTGCGCAGGCGTGCGTAAATTTTTTCATGTACACTTCACGAGATTTGATATATAGCCAATCTCTGCATTCTCCTTGATAGTTGAATTGTGGTATAGTCACATCATACTTCAGACTACACAAATATCTCTACAAGGTCCACAGCCACCACCCCATCACTCACGAAGGAAATCCACTAAGGACTATGGAGTATCAGGACAGAATCATACGTTCCTTGCATCTTCCAGAGTGATCAATTTAATTTGCAGTCTACCACCAGGTTCTCTGTGTAAGGTTTAAGAAGTGTCTTTACTAATAATAGTTTATGGGTCAATAGTGATATTGTCGACCTCCTGAATCTATTCTTTTTTAACATCCGACATGCGCGTTATCAATTGCCTTGCAGTTGACCCTTGCTTACATGCACTACGCCACACTACTTTTCGACATTATGGTGTGGTCAGACCCTCCTTAAACGTGAAATTTCGATATTCTTCCTTTTTTTGAGTAAACTGTTTGGTACAACTCTGCTTTTGTGTCCTTCATCGGAGTAAGGTTGCTCAGAACTTCTCCACATAATCCATCATATTCATTATCTGCAACTGTAGAGGGACCAATACCTTCTGAGACAAATTTATCCTCCTCTTCGGAAACCTCACAATCTTATTGTATGACAGCTAATCTTCTCTAGATACCAATTCTTCTTCACCACACCAAAAAAACTGGATTCCGAGTCTTTTGTCGAATCTGTCAAATTCACCACTGTTGGAGTATATGTTTTTGCTTCTCCATCATACACTAAGGTACATACAGATCTTACCTCATCTAATGTCGCCCCCAGCGTTTGTTCATCCGTATGCTCAGTTTTCTTGGTCACCACTGCATGATACTCAATATATGCGACGCCAACATTCAAATCCTCGCTGACCATTTGCTGTAGTTCTAAGTCTTCTCTGGTGGTCATCTCTTTTACACCTTGTGTTGCACCTTCAATTGCTACATCCTTGCAAATTTTTTACATCCTCAGCAAAGATTATTTTCAGTTCTAGTTGATTCCGCGTAGACTATATTAATCGTTTCAACTTCTCTTCCTATTCTAATCCTGGGCATTGGCTCTTGGACATTTTTTGGTCCATATTAGTCTGTTCCTCATACTCGTTCACAGGACTTCCTTTTTACAACTGGGATATTGGCCGTATGAATGAGTGTTCGGTGTTATACAGCTTATGTTTTAGTCGGAGGAGTCTACGCCTAATTCCACTATCCGTTCTTGGCATGTGCTTGTGTTTGGTCGAGTTTGTTGCATCATGTAACTTCTTAGTGATTGATTTCACATCCACATCTCCACGTTTCATCGCCTCTACCAATATACCATCTTCTTGTTTCGTCCATCTCCTGGTACCTTCTATACGTTTACGTTGGGCTCTATCTTGGTCCGGTTGTGTCTGGGATTTGCTTATCACGAAACGAAGCAATGCTTGTATCTTCATTTTCACGGCCACTGCAGTGTGTATCTTCTTAGATTGAGGGAAGTGTACAAATATTTGGGTGGCAGTGGATTTCTGTTCTACCAGAATTATCAACCATTCCACTTCACTCTCATCCCACTCAGCATCCCGTTTGTTTAACTCTCAATCGCCCTAACATAACCTTGACCCCTTCCTCAGTTCTTTTGTTCCATCCTTTTGTATGACATTGCTGGCTGTATAATTCATGTATGGCATGCATATCATGCGCTGATGTTGCTATACTTTCACTTGTACGCTGTATCCTCAATAACTCTTCCTTTTCTTCTTTGGTCCACTTAGGGGCAGGCACAGATGCTAGCGCAGTCGTGGTTGTTGATTTTCTTGTTACTGGGGTTACAGCTTCAAGACGCGGGCAACTTCCTTGTCGCTCTCCGCCCTGATGGATAATTGTTCTGACGCTTTCAAACTTATCAGTGTTTCTATCATGTTCATGTTGCTCATCTCGTGTTCCAGTTGAATTCGTATACAGATGTTAGCTTCTTTTTAACTGGTTTACCTCCACGTTAATTCAACACGGGTATAATGTAGGCGTTTCATTGGCCAATTTCCTTCGTTGACTGTTTTGGCCGGTACTGAGCTCGCCGGTCATAGTTTAGCCGGTGCTGCTGCAGCCGATTTTATCCGGCGCTCATTTGAAACAACAGCATAACTGGTCCATAATACTTACATTATCAGCCCAATCACATTCTGAAATACTATGACTTGACCGGTACCAGTAGCACTTAATTGGTCTAAACCTTTCACCCTAATTTCAAATTTTAATCCAATCATATTCGGGCCCTATATAATTCTTTCGGTCTGGATCTGTCCGGTACTGTTCTGGCCGGTACCGGTAGCATTTGATTGGTCGAAATTTTTCACCCGAAATTCCAATATCACTCCAATCATACTCGGACCCTCCATACTTCGTCTCAGATATTTACGTGCCTCATTTTCATCCATAGTTGTCGTGAAAACGGGAGCCTCATTTTCCTTGCATATGTTAATCACCTCTTCGCACTCAACTTCCTGACTCTAGCGGTATTTTCAGCAACTAAAGCGTCATACTGCTTTGGCAGCGATCGATACTTGCGTTCTTGATGTAACTTTTCATGCATGGCGCTCAGTTCTTTGGCTTCAATAGATTGCTCGATAATGTGCAGCTCGTGCCGAAATTGCCCCACTGACGTTTCCAATTCTTCAACTTGTTGCTGCTGTTCTCGACTTTTAGAAGACAGTTTACGCTCGAGTATTTTCACTTGTTCCTCGATTCCTTCACGCGAGCGTGATATTATCTCCTACGTACAACAATGATTTGACTAACCTGAAGTCTGTCTTGGAGTTGCTTCACTAACGCTTCAAATCCTTCACTCGGGCCTCGTATTCCTTTTCAACCTGGGACTTTTTTATTTGTAACTCGAGCGGTCCATCAAATGCCGTGACATTTCCTTCTCTTGATCTAATTTAGCCTGTCACTCTGTCAAATTGTCATCTAACTCAGTTACTCCGCTCTCTTTTTCTGCAAGTTGGGTCATCATTTCGGCTTTGAACGCTGGGATTCTTCCTTTATTTTCTCCTTTGCTGCAAGCATTGGTCTGGTATAAAGTCTTGAGACTCTAGATACTCGATCTGAGCACACAGCTTGGCTACGTGCTCCGTTATTTTACGATTCATTTCCAGCGCTTTGTGGTGTCGACTTATCACCTTCTCTTGATACACACGAATATTCTCGACGCCAACTGCTTCACTAAAGTCTGCGAACATTTCGTCCTCGACAACATTGATTTGTTCTCGAAGCGCCGTAATCTTGCTCTCACGAGACTTGAGCGCTGCGTTAAACTTGTGCATCTCTGGATCAATCACTTCAACAATACACTTCTTTGCATCGTTGATGCGCGCTTGAATATTAGGTCGTTTCGATCGAAAATTGGCCAGATCGGCTTTTGCATGGCCAAGGTGACTCTTCAATCTTTCAGTTGCGAGCGCAGCGCTTGTAGCTTTGTGTATGACGCGCCATGTCTCTCTATTGCACCATCAAACTGTCTTCTTGCTGCTGCAAAGCCACCACTTCTTTTGCATTGCATCGGACTGCTCGACGCGAATTATTCGGTGTTTTTTCACCATTCATTCTTCCGTTCCTTCTCACGACCTTACCATTAAGTGTCACAGCTTTCCCGTCTTCGTTCTGACGAAAGCACAGATCGCGAGCGACGTCGATCGAATCGCACACAACCGTAATATCAACAGCTTAATGTAACGCAGGCTCAATCTCACTCTCACATTCGATCACATTCAACGACCATCTTGATGTTTTGCCAAGGCCACGGAATCGATCATCAATCGGTTTCACTCCGATTTTGTCCAACGGAATAAACGACGCACTTCCTGCACAGGAATCAGGAAGTTATTGGATACATTCTTGTTCTGTCTTTTAGTCTGTCACTACAATAGCGTTCATGTACTTTCCAGTCGCCACTGTGACCGCCATGTTGTACTTTCGTTGAATCGATTTACATCTATCAACCAGACGCCCGCAAACGCCAGGATACAATCGCTTCAGCGTCTGGAGCATCTCGGCTCGGCGGGCATCAGCTTGGGATTGGTGCTTATCATCTTTCAAACCACGCAACTTGTTGCTCAAGCCCGTTAATTGTTCCGTCAGCTTTCCTTTGTAGCAGATTGATTTTGATTTTCTTCATCCACTCTCTGCAGACTCTTTTCAACGTGAGCCATATCATGCTCAGTGTCGACAATCTATCTTTCCATGGTACCAATCTGTTCATACGTTTGCTTAATATCGTCCGTCAGCATACTGATCATCTTCTGATTTTCCGCGTGGTTTTGGGTCAATATGTCCACTTCTTTTTGATCCGCGGCCTGTTGTCTCACGTTCAATTCTAGTTCATCTCACAATAAGTTTGTCTTCAATTCCGCAGCCTCCTTGATTAGATGATACTACTCCAGACGTGAACCTTCTAAGACAAACGCTCCATCCTCGTTTTCTTGGCTTGCACTCCGTTGATTCGCGTTGATTTCTGCTTTGTCTCTGTCCAGCTTCGCATGGTCTTTCTCTAACTCTTCAACTTCTGTCAGCTTTTGTTCTTTTCGTTTCGTCAATGTCTTCTGTGCTGCCTCCGCCTTTGTAATCTTCTTATGAGAGAAGCTTGTCTGTTAGCGCAACTTAAACAATTGCGGCTGAATTTCTGTGACCTCGTGCTGAAGCGCTTGAATCCGTGCGCTATTGGATTTTCCGTCGCGAAAGCGAGCGGTAAGTTCCTTCTATTTCTCCTGATAGAGTTGGGCAGTTACCTCGACTTTTGTCGAAACTGCTCCGCCTCCTCCTTTTGCTCTCGCACCATTCGTTTCTCCGCGAAAATTCCCTTCTTTCTCTTGTACGCAAAGATCAGGTTCTCCTCTGCCGCGTTCTTTTCTTCCAGCTACTGGTCGTACTCCTTAGGGCTTTTATGTTCCATGTCCTGGTCCTCCCCCTTGTCCTCTTTTATTGTATTTTCATCGACTACATCAGTGTCAGGCTTCACGGGCTGTTTTACCTGCTTTTTCGACTCTGTGGGTGTCATTTATTTCCTTCGACTTTTCTTCCTCAACTTCATCAATTTCCATCGCTGAAGCTTTCACATCGGACTTGAGCTCCGCTTCTTTATCCTTAATCTCATCTGCATCATAACGGGGCTGGTTCATTATTTGGCTCTCATCGGCAGCAGCAAGGGCGTGTTCCACGTCTCCTATCTCCTCGTAGTCGTCAACAAATTTCGTAGTCGTCATTATTGAAGGTTTTCGTGCTTTCCAAGACTGTTATCATCCGTTTCTTCCTTCGTGCGATCAATCACACTCCTCGACTGAATCGGCGATAAGGGCAACTCTTCCTTTTCCTCTTTACTATCATTCGCAGTATCTGGACTTCGGTACTTTGGCTACGACTTGACTCTCGATGCAACTGCGTCAATTTGGCCACTTCACGCTGCAATCTTTTCCAATTGATCGATTAGATACTGCGCACGTTCCACTGAAACTACTTCTCTGACGACGTGCTCTCGAACAATCGTCGACGATGCCAAGAGCTTCGACTCTCGCACTCGCAGCTCTTTTTCTAGCGCTATCACACGTTTGTTATCGTCCTCACTCGAGCAAACTCTTTCAGTGCATTTTCGTCCCTTTCCATGCTTTCCACCACTGGATTCGTCTCGACTTGTCCGTCCGCCTTCTCCTCTTTCTCCTCACTTTCTGTCTCAAGCTGTTGCGCACCCTTTTCGTCTTCCTCTGTGCTCAGTTTATTGCCCCATGGATTATTTATTTTTTTATTTGTTTTTTTCGTAACATCTCGTGACTCTCCATACAAGTTTTACATCTGCTGGACCCTTTCGGTTATCTCTTCGTACGGTAGCCCTCGATATACATGTTTTCTTCGTTTTATTTTACAATAGCCGTACAAGTTCCACACCTTTAGTATCCTGACAGGTTTCTCTTCGTACGATCTTTGTTGTTTCCGTACAGGTTTCACACCTTTAGTACCCTGACAGGTTTCTCTTCGTACGATCTTTGTTGTTGTCGTACAGGCTTCACACCTTTAGTACCCTGACAGGTTTCTCTTCGTACGATCTCATTCATACACAAATTTCACATCTTAATTCTAATTCATGGAGAACTCATAGGCTCACTCTTCATATTTCCATCGTCATAGTTAACCATATTGGGTCAATAAAAATAAATGGCGACGTGACTTATCCACATGTTCCAACAAACTTCCAGTTCTCGGCTAAACATGTATCTTTGTTTTGTATTCTGATTTTCGTTGGTTATTCCACCTAATGCAACCAACTCGGGTCCGCATTCTACTCATCACAACCAACATGGGTTCGTGATAGGGACGTACTACATCGTCAGGGTCTTGTCACACTTTTTCTTCTTTTTCTTGCTATTTTCTTGAATGTCTTGTTATTTTTCTCCTTTTACTTTTTATTTTGTGAGGCTTATACATCTCCACCTCAGCTGCATCCTCTTTGGCTGGGTTCCTACCTCCTTTAGATTAAACATCATTATCTTCCACAGAGTACTAACCACCATTTATGTCCGCCCCGTCTCCAACATTAACATTTTCCTTGGGTTGAGGCGTTCCATTAGTTGTCTTCTCCATACTACTTCTCCCACATTTTTATCCACCAGTGTGACACATGATGAAATATCAGTTACTTCACCACTTATCGTCAGTTCAGCTTGTGTCTTACCCTCACTGGAGGTATCTTTTTTGTCAATTTTTCTTGAATTTTCTTATTTTCTTGATCCTCGTCCAAAGTGAATGATCCATACATACAACATGTAGTATTTTTCTTGGTTTTCTTCTTTATGCAGGGTGACAGCGGTGTCGCTTCACTTCCACTTGACAAGTCCCCCCCTTTTCTCTCGACAGTGGTTGCAATGCACTGTGGGGCTAGGCGCTTAACAGCTCCGCCACCTGAGCTTTGGTCAACTCTCCTGACTTCAATTTAGTACGCATATAGGCCATCTTCTTAATGCACTTCCGACAATACTTCACCTCATGACCAAACTTCTCACAATGCTCACACCTCACCAGTTTCTAACAGTGAATTTTATCATGTCCCCGTCGGTTACAGTGTTCACATATCACAATATGGTCAGTATTAGGGTTGGTTGGAGTTCGCGCACTCTTGCCCTCATACGTCGGTCGCACCCGCTGTACTGCATGTACTTCCCCGCCCATCGTATGCACGCTAGGTTGAGGGTCTTCATACATAGCATCAGCGTTATTACGTGTAGCTACCTCCTTTCCAGGCCTCATAAGCCGCGCTTCATGTTTAATCAATAATCTTTCTAGCTCTTCAATATTTGAGAAAGTGATATGTTGATACTGCATCTGTATGGTGCGATCATGAATGTTATCAAAGAATTGTTGAATGTGTTCTTCCAATAGTGAAGCATTCAACGCATTTCTAAAGTCCATTCCTGCTCACAACGCAGCTGCGTTTAATCGGTACAGATATGTAGTAGCCAGCTCATCATGTTTCTGCGTCAATCTTGAATACACAACTCGAGGCTACACTTTGTCCACACAAAATTTCTTCTGAAAAAGCGCGATCGCCGTACCCCAGACATACTTCACCGAATCTGCTAGTTGCTCATACCACCATGACGCTGTGCTTGTCAAACTATCAACAAACATTCCCAGACGTTGACTATCATTCCCATGTGATATATTATCTATGTGTGAGAATCGAGCGACCCAAGCCCGTGCACTTCCAGCGTCCTGCCTATTCCCATCAAAAGATTTTATCTCGGTATTCTGAATGATGGCTGTAACTGGTTGAGGTGAGGATGCCCATGCGTTTGCACTTCCACCAGGCATACCATACCCTGAAGTACTATGATGCATTCGTGGCTGCGTAGCCGGTGTTTGATATGAAGTACTAGGCGCCGCTCTCGGTGTATTGGGTGTGCGAATAGCCGACAAGGTCGCAGTGACATTAGCTAATTCTTCCAAACTCAAATGCCCATCTTGCATCATCTTCACCAAATTGGCTACACTGGATCTTGTTTAGGTGCAGCCATCCCTGAACCCTGTCTAGGTGCAGCCACCCCTGGACCCTGTCTAGGTGCGGCCACCCCTGGTTCTTGCTTGAGCCCAGCTAGTTTTGGTGTGGACATGATTTTATCGTCATCAGATGAGAACTCCAACTTCTTTTTAGTTTTGGTAATTTTTCTGAGCCGAAACTGTGGTACTTCTTCAAGTCAATGAGCTCCAACATACCCGGTGGTTTAGACTCCCTTACCGGTGTATTTACGGTGTCTGCTATTATATAGTAAGTGGAAATGATATTGTAAGTCTCTTCTCGATATACCATTAATGATGTTTCCCACTGACTTTCTGCTAATAGTAAAGACATCATCAGTTCAATATCTTCTGCGGTCCGTACCAAATCGTAATCACACGCACTCTCATACTCATCCCGTCTGATAATCTCATACCCTAAATTTGGGAACAAATCCTCCAGTTCCAGCACAGATGCTTGTAAATTCCCAAATGTAGTGAGATCTTCTCGTACCCTAAAGTTGAGTGCAGCCCGATTCATCTTACGTATCTCAAATAAGGAAAACCAACAGCTCGAATCACCCGGTAATCTGAGCACCTGTTGTTGATACTGCGTTACCTTTGCACACGCTTCGGAAAATGTGTAAGTCCTGTGAGTATCATCATCGGAGTATTCTAGTGTAAAATAGAGATCTGGACCATCTTCTTGTGGTACTAATGCCATTGTATAAGCTTGAATTTGAAGTCGACGTTAGTCCCGGGTCGCGGCACCAGTAGTCGTGAAGGAGTTGAAAATTATTATAAATCCACTTAATTAACAACACAAAGAGGTAATAAGCTAGTCATCCTTGCTTTACTTCCCGGGTACTTAATACTTCCGTCCGAACCAACACATCAGTCAAACACATTTGGGATACACTTCCAAAGGAGGTTCCGGGCTGCCCCCAACACTAGCACACTTCAAACGGCTGCTTCTCCACTTGCTAGGGCGTGCACTAAATGGCTTCCTTGTATTACACTTGGTTTTTGTATTGGGTCGAAAGAAGGTTTTCACGGCCGCCAGATATCTGCGCACTTCAAGGGAAATTTCGTTCTATTAAGTGTTACTAACTCCTACATCAAAATCAATCACTTTTCACCCACTACTTTTTGGTTACTTCAGCGCTGACTTCAATACGTGCCAGTTACCACTGAGTCCCTCTGTAACCTGATTGATCATCCTTGAGAGTTACCACTGATTCCCTCTGTAAGCTGATTGATCATCCTTGACATTTACTTCAGAAACCCTCTGTAATCTGATTGAGCGAGGTGGCCGTCGCATGTCGCTCCTGATTGGTCAAAAATTCCACTTATATCTCCACATTCATACCAA
>CM047592.1:2632324-2646762 GCA_026184515.1 Peronosclerospora sorghi | reverse complement strand
TTAGCCGCGAGGTGGCCGTCGCGAGGTGGCCGTCGCATGTCGCTCCTGATTGGTCAAGAATTCCATTTATATCTCCACATTCATACCAATCATAAATCAATTAGCCGCGTGGTGGCCGTCGCGAGGTGGCCGTCGCATGTCCCTCATGATTGGACAAAAATTCCATTTATATCTCCACATTCATACCAGTCATAAATCAATTAGCCGCGAGGTGGCCGTCGCGGGTCGCCTCTGATCGGCTGAAAATATTTTTTTTCCAAAATGGAATAAAACCACTTGAGAACAATCGAGAATGCCCAATTAACCAACTTGGGCGGCCGAGGGCGCACGACTTTCCGGGAGCTTCCCATCACAACCAGACCTGACGCAATGCTTATAAGGTGCGCCTGTGTCTTGGATTTCTGTAGTGGTGCTGACATTTTTTTTTCGTGATCTGGTTTGTCTGCTGCAGCTCGCGCCCTAGCGCCCATAGCTGCAGGACAGTCTGCGAAGCTGAGGGCACGTGACTTCTTGTTGGATTTACTGCTAGGATCGAACCTGCCGTCGGGCATGTAAGACGTGTCTGTGTCAAGGCTTTCTGTAGTGGTGATGACAGTTTGTTTTGTGATCTGATTCACCTGTTATACCATGTGCCCTAGCGTCCCTAGCCACGGAGTATTAAATATAGCTGAGGACGCATGAATTGTCGTTGGATTTGCCACCATAAATAAACACGTTGTTATGCTTGTAAGTTTCGATGATGCTAATGGTTTGTTTGCATAGTCTGGTGAACTTGTTACTTCATGCGCCCTAGCGCCCTAGCCTTCACTGCCGTGATGCTAAAACCAACACGACTGTAATGAGACACCGTGTGGATGCAAGACACACTACTTAGAGACGGACGCATCGTTCGCATTGTTCATAAGATGAAGGTACAACACAATCTTGGTGTTGATGTTCAATGTTTGCAGACGCCACATCAAGTCAAGGCAACATTGTGCTATCATGTAGAGTTTTGGCATAGTAAAAATTATACCGTGAGTTGATAACTACCACATATCATCTTCTATATGTTGTAAATAAAGATTCCACTTCACCACACGTAAATGAAGACTCTACTTCACCACATTATTGAGTTTGGATGATTTTATATTAAATAAATAAATCATTTTACAAATACACTGAATACTGCTAGACGCACGACCCGGAATGGTCGCGCGTGCAGTAAGTGTTGTAGCAAACGGGGAGCACCTCCCCTAGCTACTCCGTTCTAAGGAATCCTTGGAATAAGGCGTTCGTATTTACTAACCGTAAACTCAGGGAATCTTGGCCCCGAGTGAGAGAGCAATCTCCCACTAAGCCCTTATATAAGGGCGTATCAGCTAAGTAGCGGCGTATCGCCGCTTAAGGAAAGTCTTCCTCTGTGCGCTAGCCGCACCGTGCGTGTACGCACCGGCTACACAAGTAGAGTACTCAGCTGCTACAATGATAATTGCAGTACCTACTGGTATTAAAATTTTAGGAATTTTACCTTTTTGAAATAATATTCTTTTTTAAAGTTTTGATTTATTTAATCGACCTTTAACTTGTAAGCGATATCCAATAAAATTAGAAAATATTTAAAAAAATTCATTAATCTTTCGATTAATATGGTTTATAAATTTTTATGTTTTTTCGCACATTTTCATTATGTATTATCTATCGGAGCTGTCTTTGGTATATTTACTGGATTTTATTTTTGGATTGGAAAAATATCTGGTTGTAGATATTATGGTTATTCTTTATTTGCGTAAATATGATTTTTTTTTCATGACAAAGATGGCACTAATTACTAATACTATGAAATACTAGTTCCAATCCCGATAAGTCACTTATCGGAGAGAGCTAAAGCAATGCATTCAGCATTACCGGAAAGGTGTAGAATGGCGTAAATTGTATTGGGATGACCCGTTCCACACTGTTATTAATACATGCACGTCCAGATCCATTGGTGGCGTCTTGACTGTAGTACGTCGCACTTATGACGTGCGCTCGCTCACTACTATTTATCTCTAAAAGAATTTGTTGCATTATTGCTTGCTCATTTTTCAATGCACGTCCATGGCTACTTTTGTTGAAAGTGCGGGAATTCCAATCAAAAACGGTCTACATTTGGATTAGGCCTACAGTGCAGTATTTTTGTGCATGCATCTGTTATGCAATGATGCCGGTGGATGAAGTCAGATCCATTTTTAAAACTGCATTTGATACATCTATTTTCATCATACGATTTAACACCAATTCCAGCTGTAATATTATAGAAGTAGATATAGCTAAAAAAATTAGTCTTAATAATTGTAGCCCATGTAATTTCGTCCTTTATAATTGTATTTCCACCCCAAACCCCGGGCTGTATTTTTTTCAATAGAAACCAATTTGTTTTCGCAACTGTTGACAGTACAGTTGGAATTCGATTAGGTACGGCCTCAGCAGACGGACAGACAGACGGTTTTATATTCTAGAAGTAGAGCATATTTGTAAATATTTTTGCCTCAGACGGACAGAAAAAATGGTCTTATATTATAGACAAGTGTAGGTACCCGTCATACCGACGGGGCAGGGCATAAAAACCGTCTGCCCGTCTACAAAACTTGCCCCCCATGTATTTCCAGGGTTAGGGTAGCGAAAACATATACTCTACATTATACTAATGTGGTCACAATCCTTGGGTCGCACGCCGTTACTGCAAGCAGTAACGGCGTGCGACCACTATCATCTGTAGCCTCTAAATCTTCGTTTGTAGCCGTCTTGAGCAGTCGATGCACCTGCGCTAGGTCTTCTTCATACGGCCCCTGTACCTGTTTGCCTGTCGCAACAAAAAGTGAGCAAATCCACGGAACATAAATCAAATATTATAAGCTCACCATCGACAACAATCCGGGCTCCTTGTGCGCGTCTTAAGAACTTCCAGTGGTGGCGTAATGAGCGCAGCCGACCTGCCACGTGGCAATTTCACCCCATGCAAAATGTCGGTATGTAAAGCTGCTATTTCTAACCAATGATAAAGTGGAATAGTTTTTTTTACTTAACTGTAAAAGCGCTATTTGTAACCAAATAAAAGAAATCGATAGTACAGTTCGACTTCGACTTAGGTGGGAACGGTATTATTTTATATATATAGAAGTAGAGACAAGTTGCTACCTAAAAAAGTCCTACTCAGCTTTAATAATTAAAACTAAGAAATAGACATACTATTTTAATAAATAGATTGCCGAATTTGATCAATTCGACGTCATGTGCCATTAAATGAACTTTCAAGATCGTTAGTGCAAATTGAAGCGGTTCTTGATGCATACGATCAAAGTGTTGAAAAAAGCAAAGGGGGCAATCCGACCGTGTTGAAGGTACCGAGAATTGTAGCGGTTTGTATGGAGCAGGGTAATTTTCATTTGTAGCAATGCTACTTTTGACCTTTGTAGGTACCAAAATTGGGTACTAATAACCACATAACTGATGTTGTCAACACATTGTCATGCGCTCAAAATGGACACAATTGGGACCAAAACACGCGTTTTTTTTCCTGTCCACCCTTACGAGACGACTTGAAGAAGCCTCGTAGTCTCCATAGACTTACTCGGGCGACACGTCTCTTCGTTGCTTGTTAATAAGAGACACTTTAGAGCACTTTTTCATCAAGACGCACGTGTTTGATTTGATAAATCTGCTCTTCACAGAATCATGTGGTGCGAGTGCAAAGCACTGGGCCAGGTACGTTCATCAGCGACGAGAATCGTACCAAGAAGACGTTCAGGAGGCGAGATGATGGAGTGATAGCAGGTTGAGGAAGGACACGTAAGGAAGGCCATTCGTTTGGGAAACAAATTGGTTAAAACGTATCGCATGCGTCTTGAGATAGATGAGGTATCTCCAGGAACGTATGAACACCAATAGATGAACAACGTCTCAAAAGGTAAAACGATGTATCATGAACGAGCGAAGTACGTAACAACAAAAGTATTACAGAGCCGCCATTGAGGATACAAATCCATCACATGATACCATAAGAAGGTGCATCATTTGATGAGGCTCGAGCGCGAGTGGAACGAAGAGAAAGCGCCGAATGCGTACGAGAGCGACTCGTCCACATTAATTCAATCACAAGTGACAGTTCTGATAGTGGTGTGTTAGAAAGTGAACGGAGGCGGCTTACAAGTACGACGGTACAATGTACGTGCTCGGAACACACAAAAGTGCAACATCTACTAATGCTTTGCTGTCCATAATTGATTAGGCGCCCGTGGCGTGCGTTGGGCTGGAGAAGTTGTGGTGGTGCATATAAGCATGGAAGTCCCGCGGGCAAAAGCTGTACGGAAGTTAATATTGAAGTCACCATCATGAGCCGCGTCTACTACCAGCGTCATCAGCGGTAGTACTGTGGACGACAAGGCAGATCGAATCAGCACTTGAACTGATGCCGAGAAATATCCATTTTCATGGGACTGGATGTCCCACAGCTAGCACAATGGATAGTCGACGTGCGAGGAATGCTGAAGCAGTTACATCGCTTACTGCCTCGCACTTTAACAGTTGCAATCACTGATTCAAGTGATGGAAAATGACGTCACGCGTCATCAAGAAGGAGAGAACATGTAGTGGAACCGATTGATGGAAAGTACTTCAACCCCTATCTCCTTTCCCATTTCAATAAATGAGCGCATACTGCGACGGGGATTCGTTTTTTTCTTCCGCAACATTTGACATTGTGCGGTTAACCACGGCAAGGAATGACGAGATCGAAAACTGCAAGTGAACTGCGTGCCATCACGAATGGGCTGGAGTATGATGTCGTTGCAAGTTATTTCGGCAACAACGACGATGAAATCGACCCCTATGTCGTTTGTGAGGGTGTTTCCGTTAACGCATTCAACAAGTATATTGGGGACGGTGAAGGACTGCCGATCGCAGTTCGATTCCTCTACTTATGCGATGGGCGCGTCCTAATTGTCGACCTTGCAACAGCAGTACACGAGTGCACAGCCGAAAGATTCTAGTCCAAGTTCCTGGCTGCAACTGGAAATGCAGACGAGGTCAAAAATTGTGGCTCGACGACGGCAAGAAGAGCTGGGAAACCTAAGAAAGAGGCCGATGCGACATTTGGTCCGGCGGGATTTACGCGCAACCGAACCCCACCACCGGCAGGTCGTTCAGTTGTTAATTGGGTCACGCTGGCAGTTGAAGTTGGAAGATTTCAGACATGGGCAAGTCTGGTGGAAGCTGCCGAGTGGTGGTGCAATTACAGCGGGATCCAATATATTCTGCTACTGAAAATTAGTGCTACAGGTACGCAAATGAAATACGCTCTCTATGACATAACTACACTTAGGACTCTACCAGCGCCAAGTACCAGTGGAACGTTTCACCGACGTAGACATGGTGGACCTGCAGCTAATGTCTCGTTCGACATGCACCGAATTCTGGCGATCCCCCCGGATGAAGTTCTTCCACCTGGCGTTAACCCAGTAGCTCATGTTAACCCAGTAGCCCATGTTAATCTTCTTATCATCATGGATCTTGTCATTGGTAGTATTTAATACACTCACCTTTGCGTAAATGTGCGTAAATCTGCCCGGTAAGACTCTTAGTCGCGACACGCTGGTAGTAGACGCTGCTGTCGCTGTCGAGAAAGTGGAAAGCCAAAGCATAAGTAACTTGACTTCGTGACATCCTATGTAGCGACTGAGGTACAGGTTTAGCCGTTGCCTGGAAGCACGTGTTGTCAATCTTCGGGGCTGCATTAGTTGTTTGTGCCGGTTGCTAACATACACTCTTTTAAAAGACGTGGTCTTAGTGAAATAATATCCTGAAGTCTTCATAATCACTAGATACCTTCTAAACAATACGTGTGGAAACGCGCAGCTCCTTCATATATTTACATGTGTTTCACTCTTAGAGTTGCTCGTCCCTGCACCGCCTGGAATATGCGCAGCTTCCCCTAGTAACGACACTCTCCCAGCATAGCTACCTTAACTTCCGCACAGCTTTTGCCGACCGGATTTCCATGCTTATATGCACCACCACAATTTCTCTATCCCACCGCACGCCACGAGCGCCTAATCTATTATGGTCAGCAAAGCATCAGTAGATGTTGCACTTATTGTTTTCCGAGCAATAACATTGTACCGTCGTACTTGTAAGCCGCGTCAGTTCACTGTCTAGAGATTCACACAACCACCAAAACTGTCATTTATGATTAATTAATGTGGACGAGTCGCTCTCGTACGCACCTGGTGCTTGCCTTCGTTCCACTCGCGCGCGCTCAAGTCTCATCAATTTAAGCACATGGAAGGGGTGGAAGAGTTGTATAACTAAATATAGGGCATATTTCAAAAAGGGTATAGTTGCTTAACATCGTAAGGTGTAATTTAGTGCAACTTGTGATAATTACAGTCATCCCTCTGTTACTTTATAACCTCGGTGGACAGCATACCCTATAAAGTACTGGGGGGTATTAAGTTGTAGAAAATCACTTAAATTTAATAAAAAAACGCGGTGCCCATCGTTTTTTGAATAAAATGCTTTGTTTACCTTTTTAAAATGCTTATTTTACATTTTTGAGTGCATAACGGCGAGCTGGCCACCAAGGGAGAGGTATAAAAGGCGCCTTTCCCCCCCAGGCCACCAACATTTTCGCTTTCCCCATCGACTGTAGCAAGGCAAGCACCCCTCCCCCCACATACCCCAGGAAGCAAAAATCTGGCCAGGCAACACGATCAAAGTCCAATCATCTCAGCCGCCTGTGTGGTAAGCGACAATTGGAAACAGTTTTTTTTTGCCTTTTCGCCTTAAGAACAGCAAGCGTTGTTAACCACAATTGTCTTTGTAGTGCCTTCCACTTGTTTTCGGTAAAATGACTCTGATTCGTCTCACGTACGACCAGAAACGCGACATCTGTCGTCACAAGGCAGCAAACCCGGATATGAGCCAGACGGCGCTAGCTGCTTGGGCAAAGGACAAGTTCAAACTTCCCAAAGCCATCACTCAGGCGACAATCAGCAACATTCTCAAGAAGCGAGCTGAACTTGAGGCTATGGATCCAGCCGAGCTCAGCGCCAAGCGGACCCGGATCGTCCATCATCCTGTCGTCGAGAAAGCTGTGGCATATTGGGTCCTTCAGTGCCAGAGCCGTGGAGTGGCGCTGACCGGTGAGCTCATCCGGCTGAAAGCAAAGACCTTTGCCCAAAGCCTCAACATCCCTGAGAGTGTCATCAAATTTTCTGCCGGCTGGCTCCACAAGTTTCAGCAGCGACACAGGCTGCGTTCGGTCCGCATCCACGGCGAAAGTGCATCTGCAGACAATGATGCCATAGTGGAAGCTCTGCCTGGTTTGCGGACCACCATCGCTAGGTACAGCCTCCGTAATGTTTTTAACATGGATGAAACAGGTATGGAAGTTCTCTCAATATCAAATTCTTTGATTATGGCAAAATAATGCTCACTTTCATGTCCTGCAGGCCTGTTTTACAGCATTTGCCCGGAGAAAACAATCGCACAGCATCAAGTTGAGGGTCTCAAAAAGATAAAGGTACAAAAATCTTTGCTGATTTGGAGTCTTTACTCCCTGTCTAACATTCCTGTGTTCAGACCCGTTTCACTCTTGCCTTCACGGCAAATGCGGATGGTTCCGAAAAGCTTCCGCCTTTCTTCATCGGGCATGCCGCCAAACCGCGTGTTTTTCAACGCAAGACCGGTGCCCAGTTGGGCTTTTATTACCGCCATAACAAAAAGGTCTGGATGACTGGCGTATTTTTTCAGGAGTGGTTGCTGAAGCTGGAAGCTGACATGAAGGTTTGTTTTGATGCATGCTATGCTGAATTGTCTGTGACATTTTTCCACTCATTACTGTATCTGTTCGTGTACAGAGGCAGAAACGCGAAATCCTTCTCCTTCTTGACAACGCTCCATCGCACACTACCGAGGAACTTCAGCTTGATCACGTCAACGTGGTTTTTCTTCCTCCAAACACAACCTCAAAAATTCAGCCGATGGATGCCGGCATTATTTCTGCATTCAAGCGTCACTACCGCCACCATCATCTTCAGAACGCACTTGATCGCGACGAGCGGGGAGAGACGGAATTGTATAAGGTGGATCAGCTCACAGCTATGCGTTGGTCAGTGGCAGCTTGGGAGGAGATCACCTCCCAGACAATTGCCAACTGCTTCCGTCATTCTGGGCTCTTAAACCAAGTCGAGCGGCAGGCAGCACAGGAAATACCACAGTCACCTGCGTTGGATCTAGACGAGCAAGCGGTTGGACAGGAACTTCAAGACGCCATCAACCAACTACCCCTTCGTAATCCAATGTCTGTTGAAAACCTCGTTAATCCTATCGTGGAGCGGGAGGCATCCTGCACATAAGCCAGGATGCTGAGGAGGAGGAGGAGGAAGAGGCTGTGGAGGAAGAGCATACGGTAAAGCTGACAAAGGCTGAAAAGCTTCAGGGTATTGGAATCTTTGCTTCTTTGCTTGATCCTTCCCTTCCTGAACACCGCAATGCCCTTAAGGTAGCTCGTCAGATGCAACTTGATCTCCGCCACAGTAGCACTGTCCAACGTACCCTTGATTCCTGGATTTCTTGAGATATTTTTTTAATATTTTCTCTCCATTTTCCCTCTTCCCCTTTTTTTTGTTTATGAAAAAATTTCCCTCTGCTACTATATGTTTTGTTAGAAATGTTATAAGGTATTAGGTATAAGGTTTACTCATAGGAACGACAGCGGTGGAAGCCAAAATCCATAAAGTAACAGAAGTTATAAAGTACCGGGGGATAAAGTTTCGGAGGGATGACTGTATAGGCAATGTGACTTTTGGACAAACATATTTTTTAGTATGGACTATTTCTGCGTAATTACTTGTTGGTAAAAATGGAACCATAACGCTTAAGTAGGTAGATAACTACTTCTAAATATTTTTCTTTTTACTTTAGGAGTCAAATGTTTGTGTCACTCCTCTTGAATTCAAAGGTCGAAGACTGAAAATGCGATATGCGTCCATTATTATTATCAGTCAAGTATTTGTTGGACTTTCGGTAGTTTATCTACGGAAGACAAAAGGCTGACATGAATGCGGTGTAGAGAAATTGCCACGTTTTTTTGTTAGAACCAGCAATTCGACATCATCACTTTAGTGGCCCATTTACCTTGCGACGTTCTGCATGATCTACTCGTGTTCTTGCCGCCTAAAGATCTAGCCATTCGTCCGATGGTACGCAACCTTGGGATCACGTTGCTGGAGATGCTGCCGATACGCTCTAAAAATGCGTTTTTTTCAGTGTGACTGCGATGAATCAGGCGACAGATTTGCTTAAGTTTTCCAGTTGAGAGCTGGCGGCAGTCCTACTTTCGACACCATTTGTCTCGATCGCGAGATTATTCTACATCAAGCTGTAACTCCATCCGTGCCACGTCTCTGTCATTGCTGGAGCCACCCTTGGACGTCTTTCTTGTGAATACGAAGCGCCTTGCAGCTCCTGATGACAAAGCTACGATAGGAGAGTACACCATCATATCTCGCTCATCGTCGGCGTGCGGGCGGATATAGTGATTACCATTCTCGTACCAGTTTACAAGGCCTCCAGTGAGTCGTGTTTGGAGGGTGACGCGATCTACGTCAATGCGTTGCATGTGCTGAAGAGCGTGTCACAATCCTCGTGGATACATTTTCTGTGCTTTTAAATCACTTGCCAGAATATCGATAGCTCCCTATTTTTCTCCGCACACTTGCTGGAATCGTGGCAACTTCGTCCAGTTGCCAAACATCATGATGGTTTCATGCTCTTTTGGGTGCGCTTCCCATGCTTGTTTGAATATCGTTGACCACGCGATGGGAGACTTTTCGTCACCATTATCATCCTCATCTCCTGAATGTGCTGAAGAAAGTTCTTCCGGAGTGGCATGCTTGAAAAGTTATATACCAATACCAGCGCGGTACATGGTAGACCCAGCTCTTGCGATCAGTCGTGAGATAGATGATCGTCGCGTCTTGTTCTAACAGCTTGAATACGACTGGTTTCGGTAAATGAGCAGCAAGAGCAGCTTTTTTCGTGTTAGTCATAACCTGATGGAGCGAAAAGCAACTCTCTTGTATATGCATCGGCGACACCTTTCCTCGTTTACGGGAGCCAAATGTATCGTCTAATGAGTGGGAGCGGTTACAAACCTCGGCCACCATAGCGCAAATCTGCTTCTGACAATTATTATATGAGGAATGACACGTACTGTATGACTTCAAAACCTGCGCGTTAACAACCACTGTAGTCCCGAAGATTGACAACAGGAGCTTCCACGCACCGGCTAAACCTGTCCCTCACTCGCCACATAGGATGTCACTCAGTGCAGGTACTTCTGCTCGGACTTTCCACTTTCTGGAGCAGCGTCTACTACCAGCGCGTCGCGACTAAGAGTCTTAACGGGGATGAATTACGCAACTGTGTGTGTCTTAAATACTACCAATGACAAGATCCATGACGATAAGAAGATTAACATGAGCTACTGGGTTAACATGAGCTACTGGGTTAACGCCAGGTGGAAGAGCTTCATCCGGGGGGATCGACAGAATTCGGTGCATGTCGAACGAGACATAGACTGCAGGTCCACCATGTCTACGTCGGTGAAACGTTCCACTGGTACTTGGCGCTGGTAGAATCCCAAGTGTAGTTATGTCATAGAGAGCGTATTTCATTTGTACACCTGTAGCACTAATTTTCAGTAGCAGAATATACTGGATCCCGCTGTAATTGCACCACCACTCGGCAGCTTCCACCAGACTTGCCCATGTCTGAAATCTTCCAACTTCAACTGCCAGCGTGACCCAATTAACAACTGAACGACCTGCCGGTGGTGGGGTTCGGTTGCGCGTAGATCCCATCGAACCAAATGTCGCATCGGCCTCTTTGTAAGGGTTCCCAGCTCTCCTTGCCGTCGTCGAGCCACAATTTTTGACCTCGTCTGCATTTCCAGTTGCAGCCAGGAACTTGGTCTAGAATCTTTCGGCTGTGCACTCGTGTACTGCTGTTGCAAGGTCGACAATTAGGACGCGCCCATCGCATAAGTAGAGGAATCGAACTGCGATCGGCAGTCCTTCACCGTCCCCAATATACTTGTTGAATGCGTTAACGGAAACTCCGTCACAAACGACATAGGGGTCGATTTCATCGTCGTTGTTGCCGAAATAACTTGCAACGACATCATACTCCAGCCCATTCGTGATGGCACGCAGTTCACTTGCAGTTTTCGATCTCGTCATTCCTTGCCGTGGTTAACCGCACAATGTCAAATGTTGCGGAAGAAAAAAACGAATCCCCGTCGCAGTATGCGCTCATTTATTGAAATGGGAAAGGAGATAGGGGTAGAAGTACTTTCCATCAATCGGTTCCACTACATGTTCTCTCCTTCTTGATGACGCGTGACGTCATTTTCCATCACTTGAATCAGTGATTGCAACTGTTAAAGTGCGAGGCAGTAAGCGATGTAACTGCTTCAGCATTCCTCGCACGTCGACTATCCATTGTGCTAGCTGTGGGACATCCAGTCCCATGAAAATGGATATTTCTCGGCATCAGTTCAAGTGCTGATTCGATCTGCCTTGTCGTCCACAGTACTACCGCTGATGACGCTGGTAGTAGACGCGGCTCATGATGGTGACTTCAATATTAACTTCCGTACAGCTTTTGCCCGCGGGACTTCCATGCTTATATGCACCACCACAACTTCTCCAGCCCAACGCACGCCACGGGCGCCTAATCAATTATGGACAGCAAAGCATTAGTAGATGTTGCACTTTTGTGTGTTCCGAGCACGTAAATTGTACCGTCGTACTTGTAAGCCGCCTCCGTTCACTTTCTAACACACCACTATCAGAACTGTCACTTGTGATTGAATTAATGTGGACGAGTCGCTCTCGTACGCATTCGGCGCTTGCTCTTCGTTCCACTCGCGCTCGAGCCTCATCAAATGATGCACCTTCTTATGGTATCATGTGATGGATTTGTATCCTCAATGGAGGCTCTGTAATACTTTTGTTGTTACGTACTTCGCTCGTTCATGATACATCGTTTTACCTTTTGAGACGTTGTTCATCTATTGGTGTTCATACGTTCCTGGAGATACCTCATCGATCTCAAGACGCATGCGATACGTTTTAACCAATTTGTTTCCCAAACGAATGGCCTTCCTTACGTGTCCTTCCTCAACCTGCTATCACTCCATCATCTCGCCTCCTGAACGTCTTCTTGGTACGATTCTCGTCTCTGTTGAACTAAACTGGCCCAGTGCTTTGCACTCGCACCACATGATTTTGTGAAGAGCAGATTAATCAAATCAAACACGTGCTTCTTGATGAGAAAGTGCTCTGAAATTTCTCTTGGTTTTACAAGCAACGAAAGGACGGGCGGGCGCCCGAGTGAGTCTATGGAGACTACGAGGCTTCTTCAAGTCGTCTCAAAAGGGTTGACAGGAAAAAGGACCTGTCGAAAGCGAAATCACCCACAACTGTGTTCAAGTTGCTGCTGCTCGTTGAGAGGTCGGACAAGGTTCTCGCTTCACTGCAACTCAAGAAATGGATCGAGTATCCAACTGCTTTCAAAAGAAAATGGCCAGACCAAGCACCCGTGCCCTTGATCGATGTGCTTAGGGCCAGCTTCTTCGACAAAACCTTGTCCCAAATGCTTCGAGCAGAGAAAAAGCAACAGGTGATGGCCACGTACTTCGAGGCTCCATTCCGAACAAAATGGGCGACAACTCTCAAAGCACCAGCCTACGTGAAAAAAAAACTCTGGGAGAAGAAGCGGTACCAAATTAACTTCATTTGATTAGGTCGATGCCCTCTTCAGCTTAAGTGAGAATACGAAGATAAGCTGAAGAGTTTCGATATTCCACGTTTGATGCATCATCGCGCAAGTGCAGAAAATAGGTATACACAAATTTTATATTTTGTGACGGTTTATAATTTAGTCCACTTAAATAAAATCACTTTTACATTTTCTTCTTTAACGACTTAACCGGTACTTCTTTCGCGCACGCTACTTTCGCACGCACTCTAAGTTTTGACTGCTAAGTGATTGTGATTAACAACAGTGGATTTATCGTTTCGCATTACGTGTTAGTGCAGTGCATACAAGTGGATTATCTCGATAAGTTTGGATTACATACCTGGAGATAGATTACGCATACGCACGTGGAAATTTACGTTGGAGACAGAGGGATCAAAGACAATATTTCAATTAGAACATGGTAAAAGCGAAGAATGCTATCAGCAGTTTATGACCCCAAGAGAAGGGCTTGAAGTGACAAAAGATAAAGTTGCTTTCGTACAAGATAGGGTGGAGTCGGCCGACATCTTGGCGGCCATTCGTGGAATCTCGGAGCGGTTGACAAGATTTGAAGATTCTCGCGGTGCTGCGTCAGATGGGGGTGATATCTATTACCACACCCCAAGAGGCGTCACCAAGATGAGCATGTAATCACTCGATGGTAGCCATGAGGAGAGGGTGACCTACAAGGTCGGTAACCCTGCAGCGCTAAGTTTCAGACACTTAAGAAAGGTTGGTGCAAACATTTTTGAACAAGGTGGCGGAGAAGGCGCCGAACATGTCAGGGAACAACAGGGGATCCATTGACGCGGGTATGCACACCCGGGGGTCCAGCATGATGAAAATCAGGCTGCGCAAAAGCATGTGATGTGGACGCCTCCCCCCCAAGCAGTGCAAGCTGCAGATAAGGATCTTTGACGGTACAGAGGTGTATCGGGGTGGGTTCGGGTTTTCACCCGTGGGAAAGGAAATTGCTACGACAAATTGATATCGCGGAGGCCGCATGTGGTTTCGCATGAAGTAAGACGTAAAAGTCGATCTCGTAGGACATTATTTGTCTGGAACAGCCGAGAGTTATTACAACCGGCAAGTTGAAACGTGGTGGAGTGAGACTCCTGCGTTGTGGTATGTAATGGACAAGATGCTTTTGTCGTGAAGGAACTTAAAACTCAGTGTTTTCACTTAAATTACAACACAAGAAGGTAATAAAAATCGGTCCTTCTTGCTTAACTTCCCAGGTTCTTAATACTAACGTCCGAACCAAAAAATATCCAACACTTTATCGACACAATTCCCAAAGAGTCTCAGGCTGCTCCCAACTCTATCTGGACCCAGATAACTGTTGCCTCTTTCACCTAGATGTTCACTTAATGACCTTCTTGTATTAAACTTGATTTCAGTATAGGAACAGTAAGGAGAGATTGCTGGAAGGTTGCAGACGACTGTTTCGTTACAGGGGAAATTGGAATCTATTAAGTATTACCAAATCCTATATCTAAGTCAACCACTTTTTTACCTACTTTTTCTTGGTAACTTCAGTGCTGACTCCAATCTTGACAGTTACTTCTCAGACCCTCCATAATCCGATAGGTCGTGAGATGGCCGGCGCGAGA
>CM047592.1:2617195-2629425 GCA_026184515.1 Peronosclerospora sorghi | reverse complement strand
GTATTCGCACACGGTGAATCGTAATCACCGTGTAGCAGTCAATCAGAAGAGTGCGTCTGATTGCATGGGAAGTTCCGTCGAGACGATCAGCGTCTTGACGCAAACGGAGACCGGATTAGCTACCCAGTCTCTGTTGATGGAACACCCTCCGAAAGAAGGTTCAGAGGTGATGGCTCTTCCAGCGCTAAGCTGGAAGAAGTTTATGAGAAACTTGCACGATGATCAGATCGAACAGATCTTTATTATCGTAGCAACAGATTATGTAGTGGATATTCGTGAACGAATATCCACATTATAAGTGGAAAACATTGAGAACGAGGTTCCCAATGATCAAACCAAAGTTCAGCGCTTTGAAGCGCGGAGCTGGGAGTTGCTTAAAGCGAACTCCCCATTTTATGAGGTACTTCGGGAATACGCTGACGTATTCCCAGAAGAAGTACCTAGCGAGCTCCCTAAGGATAAGGGAACTCGTCATGAGATTGACCTCGTGCCAGGCACGAAGTATTGTGTCACGCGGCAATGGCCGTTGCCGCGTGATCAAGTAAAAGCGATCGACGAGTTTTTCGAAGCTCGTCGTAAAGCAGACCAAGTGCGGGAGTCTATCTCACCGCACTCTATCCCCACCTTTTGTGTAAAAAAGTCCACAGGTGGGTGGAGAATCGTTCACACTTACAACAAGCTGAACGCAGCGACGGTACCGGCGCAGACGCCGATACCGCGAAAAGATGTCATCATTGATGGTGTGCGGGAGCACCATCTTTAGTGCTCTCGATCTAAGAGATGGATTTTTATCAAATCCTAATGCGTGAGAAGGATATCCCTCTCACGGCGGTAAGCACCCCAAGCGGCATGCTTTGGGAGTGGCTTGTTATGCCGCAGGGGCTTCGAAATGACCCTGCTACGTTTAACAGATGCGTAACGCATCTATTACGCCCGGTGCGAGAATTCGCACCGAGTTATTTCGATGACGTGGTCATCCATAGTAAGGGTGAACACGATAAAAGCGATGTAGATGTCCATAGGGAACATCTACGTCGAGTGTTAGAGATTGTGCGTAAGCATAAGCTCTATCCAAATATAAAGAAGTGCACCTTTGGTGCACCTGAGATACCCGTTCTTGGATGCTTTGTGGGCAAGAACGGGGTGCGTCCTGATCCAGAAAAGATCAGGGTGATCGTTGAATGGCCTACGCCAAACAACGTTAAGGAACTTCGAAAGTTCCTTGGGTTGGTAACATATTTGCACAAGTATTCGTGCAACTATGCTGGGTTAATACGACCACTTTCTCGATTACCTAAGAAAGATGTCGAATGGCATTGGGATACCCAATGTCAAGATGCTTTTGATGCAGTCAAGCAAAGCTTGACTGAAGCGCCTGTCTTGGCTATAGCCGATAACGAGCGTCCGTTCCACGTCGTTTGCGACGCGAGCGATTTCTCTATCGGCTGTGCTTTGATGCAGCGTGATCACGATGATCGTGATCGCGTAATCTGCTATCAATCGCGTCAGTTGCGCCTGGCCGAGCGCAACTATCCAGTGCATGACAAAGAACTCCTTGCCATGAAGTATGGACTGGCCAAAATTCGGATCTATCTATTGGGAGATAGACCGTTTGTGGTTTACACGGACCATGCGTCGCTACGCACGGCCGTGAATTCACCACACATTTCTCAAAGAATGGCTCGATGGCTGTCATTCTTTGCTGAATACAACTTTACGGTTGAATACAAACCCGGAAAGTTGAACGTGATAGCGGATGCGCTATCAAGAAGGCCCGATTACGAGACGAAACCGTCCGTAACCGAAGGTGCCAGTGCAAACGCGATCCGTTCCACTGCTTTGTCGTCGTCAATTATACGACAAGTACGCGAGGCGTACAAAACATACAAGGAGACACGTCTGTTGAATGATTACTTAAGTAATCAATTAAGTGAGACGCGCGACGAACTCCCAGAGCTCTTCCGCGCTTGCGTGCATCGATATCGACTGCACGATGGTCTGCTGCTTTACAGCACAGACCAAAAAGATGAAAGTCGCATCGTCGTTCCAAACGACGATGATCTCAAACATCAAATTATGTTTGAGTATCATGATGCACCGATTTCGGGGCATCAAGGTCGAGAGAAGACATACGCTTCTCTCGCACGTGACTTTTACTGGAGAAACCAGTACAAGTGGGTACGGGGATACGTACGCGCTTGCGATATTTGCCAGCGCGTTAAGCCTGCGCAGTCTGCACAGGCTCCGCTGCAATCTCTGCCGGTTCCGACAGAGTGTTGGAAGTCCATTTCAATGGACTTCGTATTCGGACTTCCACCCGACAATAGTCGGAAGACCGGAATAGTGGTCTTTGTAGACCGTTTCAGTAAGATGGTACATCTTACTGCAGTATCAGCGAACGTAACCGCGGCTCAAACAGCGCGGATATTCGTTGATACGGTATTCCGTTTGCACGGAATGCCGGAAGACATTGTCTCGGATCGAGATCCGAGATTTTTTTTTACAGGACGTTTCTGGCAAGAAACGTTCTAATTGTTGGGAACCCAGTTGAAGATGTCAACTGCGGACCATCCGGAAACGGATGGGCAGACGGAACGGGTTAACCGCGTTCTCGGAGACATGTTGCGATCATACGCACATGCCTTTGAACAGTGGAGTGACTATCTGTCACTCACTCAATTCGCGATTAACAATTCGGTGCATGCTTCAACCTAAGCATACACCGTTCTACGTTAATGCCTTAAGGCATCCACGAACCCCAGATTTACTTGGCGGTACGCCAAATCTAAGTGGGGGAGGGACCCGCTCCAATTTTGAGTGAGTCAGTGCGCAAGTTGCAACTGCAACTTGTGAACAAAACGATGGCCCTTCTACTGAAAGTACAGTAGAAGCGGAAGCAGCTTCAAATGAAACTGAAGCTGCATATGATGAATATGTGTCTGCAGCAATGGCTGCAGACAATGAGGGCAACGAACCTACTGCTGATAAAGCAATAGATGAATTCGTATTACAGCGCCAAGCTGTAATACGCTATATAAAAGATGCACTTGTCTCTGCTTTTGATAAGCAGAAACAAAATGCAGACAAGCAAGGAAGGAGGAACAAAAATTCCTTTCTGAAAGGCGAATTAGTATTACTAAGTACCACTAATTTGCCTATACATGCAATAAGCAACTTCCCTACACGGAAGTTGCTTCCTAAGTACATTGGACCTTTCAAGGTCCAAGAGATTCGGGGGAATGCCTATACTTTAGACACTTCTACAGCAATGCGGCTCCACCCAACATTCTATGTTGGGCGGCTCAAGCCGTATCACTCGTCTTCGTCTTACAAAGAGACGCAGAACCACTGAAGATACCGTGCTTCTCCAAGTCTCCCAAGAGAGACTTGTAATCGGCTTCCAGCCGTTGGTGAGCAGAGCGGAGAGTCGTTACCTCCGCCTTCGACTGCTCAAGACGAGCCTTGTGCCGATCGAGCTCTTCCTTACATCGGGAAAGCTCGATGTACAGAAGATCATTCTTCTGCTGAAGGGCAGTGTGCGCCCCGAGGATGTCGCGGACATCCTCGCGAAGAGACCGATATGTCTTCACACAGTGAGACATATCGCTGCTCAAGGAGGAATAACCCTCCTCGAGCTTGCGGAGCAAATAACCATGCTCCGCAAAAACAACGGCGAGAGAATTCTCAACCTCCGCCGCCCCTGATCGATAATCAGGGGAATAAGCGATACATTCTCGAGCGCTTAATCTCGAAGCGCTCGGTGCCTTCGAAGAAGGGGCAGCGTACCGAGTACTTAGTACGCTGGCTGGGATATCCCCAAGAGTTCGACTATTGGGAGCCGATTGAGGTTCTGAGGGCCGACGCCCCAGACCTTTTAACTGAGTTCGAGAAGGAGTCTCAAACTCATAATGCGAAGTAGCATCAACACTAGGTGTTGATGCATTTAGGGTATCAATTAAACCCTGAATTTCGGCGGCTACGGAAAAACCACCGTACCCCCGCAACTCCTCCTCTGACAGACGAGGAGCGCCCTGCGGACACCGCGGGCAAACTAGGTGAGAAGGGACACCACACTTTAACCCTTCTTTGAGGCAAGCAAAATGTATGTATTCCATTTTGCCTGTTCGTGAGTGCTTTAAAAAGCGCTCGCGCATTACGTGAACTACAAAATTAAGTAATCTACAAAAAATTATTAATATTTTTTCTTCATCATCTGGGCTTCTGTTGTAGCTGTCAACAAAAGCATTCCAACTCTGAGTAAGGGCGTCTTTATCGTCCCTGTTCTTCCTTGATCCTTTCCGGCTCAAATAATATCGAACCTGGAAAAAGAGGTCAATAAAGTACAGACGTCTATCGTCTGTACTTCGATCGAATCGACGTGACTGGATGTCTTCGCAGTCATCCAGCACGTTGATATCGAATAAACGCATATTGGCAGTCCCGCTTACGGTGACCGCCACTGTTGGGGGCAATAGCCCAGCCAGGGGTCCAAAACCCCACTTTGTACGGAACATGTAGTTCCGTACGATGATACGCTTTAGAAGCGGCAGCCGCCGCTTCTGTTCGAGACCTTTTAGAAGGCGGAGCACCGCCTGCTTCAACACCACGCGCCAGGGTTAAATAACCCCGACGTGGAGAAGTACTTGGTCCAGGTGGGGCTCTGCGTTCCCGCAACCACCTGTAATAATCATTGTCGCTGTCATAGCTGACAGCGACACCAGAGTCAGCATCGCTGTTAGGCGATGAGCACCTAGCAAGTTTCGACTCGCTAGATCCTTTCGCGGGGACAGCTGTGCCCCAATCACTTTGTCCGGAGTCACAAATGTCTCCGAACATGGAAGAACCCTTCCTGGCAACACACCATCCGGGGGTTGTCATCGTGCGAGATGTTGCGTTAGCAACATCTCTCTGTTTCTTGTCAGATGCCGCCTTAGCAGAATCTGTGGTCGAAGACGGTACGTCTTCCGACCTTTGCGTAGTTGACGCTGCTAATGCAGCGTCAATGTTGTCACTCAACACTTCAGCACCTAGTGCTGAGGCGGAGGAATAAGCTCCTTCGATATTTTCAGCAGCGCTCTTTAGAGCGCCGCCTCGTGCTTTGACCATCGAGTCGATGGTCAATCAGTTGTTAATTGAGAACGACCAACAAGTGCCACCCATGATTGGCCAAAATAAGAATTATTATTGGCCAACCACCTTAAGTGGGGGTGATGTAATGGGGTGCCATTACATAATTGATATTCAAGTTAGAATATCACAGTTGAATTTCAGACGCGTTGTCTGAAATTCAAATAATAGATTATAAGTTATTATAATCTACGAAGGAAAAGTCGATTCGGTATAAATACCGAATCATGCAGGTTAACTAATAGTACAGTTAGTTTAAGACTTGGTATTATTATATTAGTTAGGTAGTTAATATACTATTAGCCGCTAACTACCCATTAAATAAACACTCTTAATTTTGCGTTCTAACCCATAAGTAAATATTTATATATTTACTTTTAGTATAGGATTAGTTGTCATCAACTAATCCTACCCCTTTTGTATTGCGCGCTTTCTCGCACAACACAGTGTAAGCCTGTAACAGGATCAGTCCTGTTACAATGACCAAATCAGGACTTGCTCAATTGAACGTGTATCAAGAAGTGATTGGCTTTACTGACATGTAAAATGCAAAAGACTATGTGATGAATCTAAGTGCGATCCAAACCTAGTTATGTAACTAACACTACTTATAAGTACCCAATTTTAGTACCTACAAAGGTCAAAATTAACATTGCTACAAATGAAAATTATCCTGCTCCATAAAAAACCGCTACAATGCAAATTTTCGACAGTTGGCGTGACAGTGTCTCATGAAAGCATATTCTTATGCAAGAGATCGACTCTTTTCCTTTCCGTGTCTTTTTTTTGTCTTTTTGAGCAGCTTCACTGTGACATGCACTCGATACGTTCTTTGTCAGACTCGGTACCTTCAACACGGTCGGATTGCCTCACTTTGCTATTTTTAACACTTTGATCGTATGCATCAAGAACATCTTCAATTTGCGCTAACGCTCTTGAAAGTTCTTTAATGGAACATGACGTCGAAATTGATCAACTGGAGCAAGATTCGGGAATCTATATAATAAAATAGGCTGTCTATTTTTTAGTTTTAATTATTAAAGCTAAGTAGTACTATTTTAGGTAGCATTTGTATTTCATAGTATTAGTACTTAGTGCCATCTTTGTCATATACTCTACTTGAGTATATATGTACTGATAGCTAATGTGATGTGTGGCACTCAACAGATGGAAGTGTGCCATAACTTCAAAGTGCATATTTTCATGTTAAGATAGCTAACCACTTCCCGATAAACATTCCATTGATCAAGTCCCTGGTTCGGTCCTCTTCATCTACCTACTGCAAGCTGTCTACGGGTACTTCTATCGCTGCAACCTGTCTATCGGTTGCTGAGATATCGACTGTATACACTTTTTTATACACGTGCTACAACGCTACATCTACAGTTCAAGTTTCCTACGTTCTGGGCAAGCATGGATAAGGATACAATTCAACGGATTATGAACCCAAAGCGCCATGATGCGTCCAGTGATTGTGGCTCCCAGGAAGAAAAACATCCAGGTTTTGGAGCCGAAAGAATGGAGCTTATGAAAATGTTCCAAAAAAATTGTGACCGACTTGACAAGTTGGAAGATTCAAGGGTTGTCCATGAGGCAACCCGTTTGGATTCAACAACTCAACGAGGTTGGGTACCCGGTTGCGGTTGGCGTCGCTCGGTAGCACGCCTGAGCAGAAACCTCGAAATCCAACCGGATTTCAAAATAATTACAATATGGACACCCCTATCGACGATCAACCTCCTATCTTCAGGACGCCATCAGCCAAAGACTGCAAGCTGTCCATAAGGGTTTTGATGGTTCTGAAGTGTATCGCAGCCTTAGAGCTGGTTTAAGGAATGTGGGACCCGTTTTATATAACAGATTTCGAGAGCCAAATCGGCTTGTGGTTTCTATTGGAGTGAACATGTAAAGTTAGACCTCCTAGGCTACTACCTCAGCGGTACTTCTGAGCGATATTACAATCTCCAGGTTTACGCATGGTGGAATGAGTCACCTACTTTGGTGCATGTGATGAATAAGATGATGAATGCCTTTATACATCCACCACCTCTGCACAGGCGATGAGACTTTCCACAAGTCAAAAAATTTCCAAGCGCTCGAGAGTTATCTTTACATGGTTGTGATATCTGGAACTGTTGGCGGTACTGAACCACTTGTGTTGGATAACGTGGATCACTACGCATCGCCGGAATTGAAAACTATTCTAATAGCAAAGTTCAATCACACAAGGTTTAACTATTTACGCCATGCCGAGGAACATTGTAAGTTCGCTCAAGTCGGAGAAGGCGAAACACAAAGTTCGAAGCCCTTTAGCGCTAATGCAGTGAACTTCGTGGAAGAAAAGTAAAAGCCGGTGAAATTCCATGGTTGCGGACAAATTGGTCATATTTGACCAAAATGTTCTAATAAGGCTGGTAGAAAAGTGAATTTCTCGCTCATTATTAACGATTTCCACCGAAAATTGGAAGCATCACTTGGACTCTCGGTTTCATTGCCAGTATTTACCTGGTTAATCAGCAGAAATACATGGGTGATAGTGAACCAGTTGACGGCGCGTGTTTTCATGCCGACGGAAAAAAACTTGAAAGTTTCTCAAAAAGGCCGTATTTTAATCCAAGTTGTGGAAGTGGTAAGACAAACACCATTCGGATGGAAAACTTAAATTTCGTGGAGAATTTGGCAAACAATATCTCGTCTTCTGTACTTTGGGGGAAAAGGGTGTGAGATGGCATACGTCGATGGTAACCGTATCATGTTGCACACGTTCCACCCTAACTCAAATTTTCAATATTCAAAAAACGTAATCAAGGTTTTGACAGTTGCTGTCACCGTATGGATTGACAATGAGGTCCAGTATCCCTCCGTCCTGTCGATTATCGAAGTACATAACACTGACACTGCCAGAAGTTCGGATGTCTAAAAAAGGTCCTAAATGAATTTTCATGCAAGACTCGGACATCTGAATTATGATTCCATTGAACACTTAGCAAAGGATGCTTCAAGCGGCATCGAACTGGCAGACCGTAAGCGAATGAGCTGCCTGACGTGTGCCCAGGGCAAGCAGACAAAAAAACGCACGGTCTGTCAGTGACGGTGGTACGAATTCGCCAGCGAACGGATTGGTGGAGTCATGTGTTACGATCGTAAGGGTCAAATTACACCGAAGGATCGACTCGGTAACCGTTACATGATCAACTTTGTTGATCACGAGTCGAATTATGTCAGAGAGGTTCTGGCTAAGACGAATGATGTTGCGGCCAAAAAATTCGAACATTTTTGGCGTCCTTCGAGAGTCAGTTTGACTGCAAAGTGCATATACTGCGTACCGATGGAGGGTACGAGTTTAAAGATATTGATGGGTTTTGCACGCATACTGGTGTTGACCGACAAATAGGTGTAGCCAACCACCAGTCTAGCAATGGTAAGGCTGAGCGCATGCACCGCACAGTCATGAATATGGAAAGGTGCGTGCTGTTCCCCAGCGGTTTTGCACTATATTTTTGTAGGTATGCGGTTCAATATGCTGCGTACATATTGAACCGCAGCCCAAGCAATGCAAATTTACGTCGACATCACCATTGGAGTTTCTTCCGGGCAGAAATTCTAACCTTGGAGATATCGTTCCGTTTGATTCCATTTGTACCGTGTACAGAAATTCTGGAAAGGATTCTTTACCGCATCGTACCAAGTGGCGGTGATCATTGGTAACAGGGAAGATATCAAGGGCTTCAAAATATATCTTAAGACTGAATGCAAAGTTGTTGTCACACAACATGTGCGTAGTATTGAAATCCTTGATCCCGTTCAAAATAAACAAGTTGAAGAAAGTATGCTGAAAATTCGTCAATCAGTGGGGGGTTGCGACCACTGCTCCAGACGCCAAGAAGAAGTCAAACAAGAAAAAAAGCAAGAGGCAACGCGTGCGGATTGTAACGCGAAAATATTTCCAAGAAAAATCAAGACGAATGACCAATAATTGATGGAGATATCGTTGAAACACCAGGTCAACCCAATGATGTGGGATACGTTTATTTTGTAACGGAAACGGATCCCAAGAATTCTTCACAGGCTATGAAATCGCCCAACAAAGACAAGTGGTTGTGGCCGTCAAGAATAACTAAGTGCAATAGAAAAAAATGAAGTCTGGAGCATCGTGGAGAAGCCACATGATTGCCTCCCTTTACATCCTAAATAGATTTTCAAGACGAATCTCGACCAATATGGAAAAATGGAGCGTTTCAAAGAAAGGCACGTTGCATGTGGCAACGAGCAACGCTTTGGAATCGATTAAACCCTAACCTTCGCATCAGTAATTGATATTAAATCAGTAAGTCGGTGATCGCTTTGGCTGTGAAATGGAATGTGCCAGCGAAGCACGGGGATATTCCGAATGCCTATGTTAAGGCTGTAGAATATGAACATGACATTTTTCTGTTCATCCCTCAAATTATGGAATTGAATCAAGAAGGCAATCAAGGTGAACGAGTGCTCAAGCTAAAGAAGACTCTTTACGACCTGAAAGACATACAGGACGACGTTGGAACTGATTAATTCACGGAAAACTTTTGGATCTGAAATTCACGCAATGCATTACCGGTATGTGTCTATACGTCAAGCACATCAATGGAGAAACGGTTATCATTGGCATCTACGTTGACGACTCATTGAGGACTGGAACTCTGGAGGAGCTTGTGGACGCATTTTTTTGAGATATGAAGTGCTTCGTGATAAGAAATTTCGGCAAGGTTTTAAAGTTTCTCGGTATGCGAGTTACTTTTAATGATAACTTGGTCTACAAGCTGGACCAAGAAGTAACAATTCATGGCATCATCAAGGGCTTAAAGATGGAATATTCCAACTCAGCTTGCAATTCAATCGGGAAAGACCATAATTGTTATCGCTGAAACCAATTGATGTACTCAAAAGTACTGGTTTAATGACCATTAAAGAATTTAAGTCTTTGGTCGTCTGTTTGCTCTGGGTTGCGAGGTGCACGCACCCGGACATTATATACGCCGTACACATGGGCGTGTTAGTAATAAAATCATAGTAGAAGTGGATACGTCTTGGGGGGAGATTTTGGCATCTCGCCAAGAAGATAGTTTGATATCTTAAGGTGACCAAGTGTCTTAAGCTTTGTATGCGGACCGATCAAGTTGAAGGCGAAGTTTTGCGCATGAAGGCCTACAGCGATGCCGATTACGGAGGGTGAAAAGCAAACCGTAAGTTGACTACTTGCGACTTAGTTTTAATCGACGTCTTGCTGGTTACTAGGCTTTGCAAGAAACAAGGTGGTGTGTCATTATCCACCATGGAAAGCGAATATGATGCTCTTAATTAAATGTCGTCTACTTATTTGATTTCAAGGAGTTGACTGAAGAAGTCCAAGTCAAGATGAAGCTACCCATGCAGCATTGGATGGATAACCAAGCGGCTATTTAGGTTTTCAAGGGCGCCAAACAGTTCGAAAATGAAGCATGTGGATATACGCATGAAGTAAATTATCTCAAAGCTACAAGATGGCCATATCGACGCTATTTATGTTTACTAAAAAGATGCTTGCTGATGGACTAACGAAATCGTTACCTGTGAAAGGTTTGAAGAGTTGCGCAGTGCGCTCTGCCTTCAACAACGGTGACGTTCGAAACACATATTGAGGAGGAGTATTAAAATAGTCTGTCTATTTTTTAGTTATAATTATTAAAGCTAAGTAGGACTATTTTAGGTAGTAATTTGTATTTCATCGTCTTTATTAATTAGTGCCATCTGTGTCATGTATTCTACTTGATTACATATGTTTTTGAGGCACTAATAGCGAATGCGATGTGTGGCACTCAACAGATGAAAGTGTGCCATAACTTCACGTGTATATTTCCATGTTAGGATAGCTAAACACTTCCCAAAAACATTCCATTAATCAAGTCCCTGGTTTGTCCTTCTTCTTCTACTTACTGCAAGCTGCCTAGTGGTACTACTAACACTGCAACCTGTCTATCGGTTGCTGAAATATCGACTGTATAGAATTTTGCTATACACGTGATACATCGCTACATCTACGGTGCAAGGTTCCTACGTTTTTTACAAGCATGAAAAAGGATACAATTCAACAGTATAAAACAAAATATGTGTGTATTCTAGGATCTGTCGAGGAATTCCATTGCCCATGTGTCGTACCACACGCAGAGATGTAGAGAACTCGCTCACTTAAAACGCTTGGATATAATCCATGAGTACATACAAAAATTTGAGCTGCATCTCAAATCGGCGTGTTCATTACATTGAACAAAACAAACATCTTCAACATCTATAAAGAAGAATAAGTAATGAAAACTATTTTTCGCGTCAGATCAAGTAATTACCTGGACCAAGATACTCATGACTGCAAAGCCACGACCACCATGCCTTCCCAGTGTCCGACTTGTCTCGTAATATAACCACTGCTTTCGATTACGTGGGATGATTGCGGGATACTCTCGACATCTAAACTTTACTTGAGAGGTCGCTTCACCGAGTGCGGAGCGTATAATTCAGTGCTTTCCAGCGGGCTGATCACCATGAGATAGAGGTTGCTCATTTCGAGAATATATTATTTTACTTGTCTACTGAGCCCAAGAAAAGTACTAAACGATGGTCATCTTTCGAGCTATTATCGATGTTCGTTTCAAATAGACGATAAGAGAGTCTATCGCTCCACATTGAGCGTACCAAGACAACCCTTCGACTTCAAGAAGCGGAGAAACAGAGTCAAGAATGTGATCACTAAGATGAGGTCCATCCCAGTCTCCACTGAAAGCCTTGTTGCCACATCTGGACAGGCTTCGGAGACCCCGTATCAGAAGATACATCAGTGATCAGCATATCAACTCTTTAGCGTGATAAGGCTCTCCGGACGTCGCTCGCTTCGCTTCCACTGCAAAGCTCGTCGTCCGATTCCATGATGAGATGTGTTTGCGTTCCCGGGCCAGCTAATCAAGGATTTGGATGCCGGTTACGTGGCTGATACTATCGTTCGTTCTACAGTTCTTTTAATGTCACTGAACGTTCTTGGCAACCAGCAGGTTTTTTCCGAAGTTTTGGTCAAGGAGTTCGCGATCTCGTGGAAA
>CM047592.1:2594955-2612195 GCA_026184515.1 Peronosclerospora sorghi | reverse complement strand
GATAAAAGCGACTTAAATAAAGCTTACTTTTCGGTTTTCATCCTCGGCCGTTAGCCCGTCTTCCTCAAACAATAGCTCTACAACCTAATAATTTAATAATGGACAGCGGTGCGTCGGCACACATGTGCAAGGATCGTGATGCGTTTGAAAAGTACAGGAAGTACAGCATGCGCGCGTTGTTTCAAGCGCGAAGAGTGATGCGAAGCTGAAAGTCATAGGCCACGGGACGGTGAAGCTGCGCGTTTGGACTGGGCAGACGTGGATCGATGCTCGCCTTGAGGAAACGCTCAACGTATTAGATTTTTTGAAAAAAATATTTTTTCTCACGGCTGCGGCAGCTTGTGGGATGAAAGTCGAGATCACGCGAAACGAGTGCGTGGTGAAAAGTAATGGGATACCGGTCGCTACCGGGAGGAAGCAGGGCTCTCTCATGTACATGAATATTGCTGCTAATGCGGAATGCCACGTTTTTGAAGAGACGACCGAGCTGTGGCACCGAAGACTGGATCATGCGTCGTATGAAACATTGAACGTCATGGTCAAGAGCGGAAGAATCAAGTACGCAAAGATAAATCCGAACAGCGTGTGTGACGTATGCGCAACGTCAAAGCAAGTGCGCAAATCATACAAGACAAGTGAGAAAATAACGAAGCCAGGGAGAGCTCGCGTTCGAACGTGGTGGTGTGCTCTGACGTTCTAGGACCTATAACACCATCGTCCAGGTCCGGCTTCAAGTATGTCGTGATCTTTATCATGATGAAGAGCCGATTCGTGAGAGTCTATCCGTTGAGAAGGAAGAACAAAGTTGAGAGTGCGTTCAAGCGATTCTACCAAGAAGTCAAGACTGCTCCTGGAATAACATTCAAGGTACTGCAGAACGACAACAGAGGCGAGTACCGTAATGCGGAGATAAAGAACTTTTGCAAGGCAAAGTTAGTCAAGCAAGAGTTCACGGTCCCTTACAATCCAGAACAGAATGGGATGGCGGAGCGTATGAACCGCACACTAGTGGAAATGACGCGCTCCATGCTCGAGGATAGCGGTCTGGACAAGTCTTATTGGTGCGAGGCACTTATGACGGCGGCAGACATCCGCAATATCTTGCCAAATGCATCGAACAAGAAGTCGAGCCCTTTCGATATAGCGTTCAAGAAGGTCCCGCGCATCGAGCATATGCGCATGTGTGGTGCGCAATGCTATTCGCACGTGGCGAAGGAAAAGAGACGCAAGCTGGGCGACTCGGGCGTAAGATGTTTATTTCTCGTCTACGCCAAGGACTAAAAGGCGTATCGGCTTCTTATCGCTGACGATGGCTCGATAGTGATTTTAAGAAGCGTAACGTTCGTTTACACCTCATCCCGAAAGTGTCGAATAACAAGGACACACGAATCTTCGACGTCATCGAAGATGTGGAAACTGTGGACGCGCCAATACATGATGAAGAAATGTATATACCGACGTCACAAGAAGTTCCACATACGCCACTATCACGAGCGCATACCACCTCTGTTAATGAACTGGAAGATCGACCAAGAAGTTCCATTCCAACTCGCGTATCCAACACGCCAGGACGGGATGGAGAAGAAGACTGGATGGTGCGACCGATTCGGAAGGACATTTGAACAAGCACGCAACCATTAAGGGAGAGTGTTAATTGTAATGGTTTCTGTGCTATGATACTGATGGGGATCGATTAATGGAGTGAAGGAAGTGAAAGTGAAGTGAAGTGAAAGTGTAAGTATGAGTGTATAGGTTCTTTCATTGAAGTTGAAGTCCTTGTGAAACCTACACAAAGGTAAAGTTGAATACGCTTACTGGTGTTTAGGGTTCACCAGGACTTCGTCCCCCCACCGAAGTTACGTCCCCTTCAGAAAATACAAAGATAGAAGGGTCCCCTTCAGAAAAATACAAAATATGGAAGGGGACGTAACTTCGGGGGGGGGACGAAGTCCTGGTGAACCCTAAACACCAGTAAGCGTATTCAACTTCACCATTGCGGGAATCGAACCCGAGCCAAGTGATCAGAGATCAGGCCCCGGAGCTAACCACTTGAGCTACAGATCGATCGGAAATAAATTGCTACACTCAAACTGATATTTTACTTCACTTTCACTCCCTTCACTCCATTGATCGATCCCCATCAGTATCATAGCACACAAAACATTTACAATTAACAATGACCACTGCTTTCGATTACGTGGGATGATTGCGGGATACTATCGACATCTAAACTTTACTTGAGAGGTCGATTCACCAAGTGCGGAGCGTATAGTTGAGTGCTTTCCAGCGGGCTGATCACCATGAGATAGAGGTTGCTCATTTCGAGAATATATTATTTTACTTGTCTACTGAGCCCAAGAAAAGTACTAAACGATGGTCATCTTTCGAGCTATTATCGATGTGCGTTTAAAATGGACGATAAGAGAGTCTAAGGCTCCACATTGAGCGTACCAAGACAACCCTTCGACTTCAAGAAGCGGAGAAACAGAGTCAAGAATGTGATCACTAAGATGAGGTCCATCCCAGTCTCCACTGCACGCCTTGTTGCCACATCTGGCCAGGCTTCGGAGACTCTATATCAGAAGATAAATCGGTGATTAGCATATCAACTCTTTAGTTGGAGCGTGATCAGGCTCTCCGGGCCTCCACGACCAACATGCCAAGAAGATCAAGTCTCCAAAAAATTCCAGCAGAACATTGACAGTCTCGGGGACTGAGAGTATTTATCTTCGCAATCAGCTTATGGTAGGGGAGTCACTAACTACCCACTTAGCCCGCGAAGTTGATCTGGATTGAAGTCGATATCAGCAAGAATGACACACTGCAGTCGAAGATCAAGGAATTCAGAAACCTCGGGAAGAACGTGATCGGTTGGGTCTCGATCGAGCAGCAAAAGTTTTACAAATTTCACTCTCCACGCATATCGAAATTTAATCACCCACCGAATTTCACACAAAATCCACCGTGACGTAACGCAGACCAAGAAGGCACGGCTTGAGAGCCTTAACGAGTACTCCGGAGTAGACGTTGTTAATTTGCAACTAGAGACGGACAAGAAATGACTCAATGACCAGGTATTCAGCTTCAATAGCGAGTCTAACCAGGTATCCAGCTTCAATAGCGAGTTTATGTCTCATAACGCCAAACGTAAGCTGCAAATGCACTCGGTGATCACTGTGAGTAGAGCGATGTCGAGCCTCCAAGAAAAAAAATGACAAATTGATGATGAAATAGCCATCACGCATAATGGCAGAAGGTTTCACACGTCAAGTTTAAGCTGACGTATCGAATCTATGCTCGTATAGCTGATCCGGCAGGTACAGGATTATCATATGTTAGAGCGTTTGCAAGTGCAGTTAAAAACTTCAGACTATTTCCCGTCAGATAAGATTACCGCTTCGAGTGATCCGATCACCTTATCACGCCCCCAAACGTGACGGTGCCCCTGACATCGCGTACATCTATTCCCGAGTGACTGTTACTTCCAGTCATGTCTTAGGTGTTTTTCCTTCTGTGGGTCTCAGGTCTCAATGAAGCTTAAGACTGTTTTATTCCTTCGTCGTAGTCAAAAATGAGAATCTTCTAGATTCAGCAAAGAAGCTCAAGGCAGCTGAGTACAGTCAGTTAACTGGAATATATGACTAAATCAGTTCAACAATGTAGTAGTTGTCTGAGCCATCTGCTAATTAGGCAAATTCTTCTAGATCGTCGCCGAGAATGGAATTGGCGGCCTCTGGCTTGTTAGATCTTTTTTTTCAGCGAGCTTAACAACTTCGCGGAAGGTGCCGAGTCATCCTAACATGACCGAACTACAAACGTGCTCAATCCGCTCCAACTAGTCAGCACCTCGATTATCAGACATGATTACCAGCAGTATTGGGTCAGCTGACAACTTGGACGATAAAGGCGGTAGAGTCACTGATTACCTGTACTGACAAATCGGCAGCTAAACAGGTCGAGATCGAATCGGTTGATAGTGATCAAATCCGGATTCCAAAGTCGGTCTTCCCTCGAGGCGTTATTCCATTATCAGATCAAGATGATAATCAAGGTCCTACACCCATTTCAGACGCATCTACCGTTCTACAGGATGATCTCACCCTTATCAAAATACATTGTCTCTTCATTTGGTCGTTGTCAAAATCAATCCTTTTCTCACCCTGATTACGATATATTGTCTTTTTCTCGTTCTTCATTTCATCAGAGGTGATTGATCAGTCTCGCTTGCGGAGCTATTATGATCTCCTGTTTGCCGTCGGTTCTGTCTCATCCACCTTGGAGACACATTGTCCTTCCGCCATCTAAACTTGAATGCGTCGCGGTGCATTGTTTGGATGAGTCAGAAATACAAGGACGTGTCCGATAAGGGGGTTGATAAACTATAAAAGCACTTGATTATTCTCTTCAGAAGATACTTTACTTGATCATTAGTTGGCTGATATACTATAGTCTGTCACTAATAATATCAACACAACCAATCGAAATAAAACCCGGTTTCGCGGAAATTACATCCTTTGCCAACCACGTGCGCACAAATAGTCAGTGATTGATCGTGGACAATATTGATATTACCCTTTAATAAACATAGGGGAATCTTAAATCGACCCCCCCCCCCCCCGCATTTGTTAATTCGACCCCTCCCACGTGACACGTGACCTCAGAATGCGAAAAAAATTGACGGAGACGCGTCTACTATATAAGAGAAGCAGAGTATTACCTTCGACTTCATTTATGCCTCCTTTCCTCCCATCCGTTCCAAAAATCGCCTCGGAGCTGATACTTGCATGGATCCAGCTGCTGATCTTGAATACCGGATCAAACAGCTCACCCAAAAGCTCATCCACAACGCTCTCTCCAATCTCCCACCTACCAGAGACATCAAACACTACAAAAACAACCTTACTACGCTTTCCAAGGCCTTTCCAAAGGTCTGGTCGCTCTTCTAGCTTCTGGTTCTTTCCTTGGTATTCGTGGTAGTCAAATACTTCCTGATCCTGGTAATAAAAAGACTGGTCGAATTCGCTACTGCCTAGTTCCGGGTACACTTCTTGACGAGTTTGAGCACGGCACGGACCAATCGGCCAGCGAAAAGGAATACAGGTTGTCATCGACCAATGGCGATCGAGACTGTTCCCTCATACGTAATTCAAAAGGACAAGCTCCTCCTCCTCGACTCCCTGACCCACGATTCCAGAAGAAGCAAGTTGCTCTGCGTGAGATTCGCAAGTATCAAGGTTAAACGGATATTCTTCTTCGCAAAGCTCCTTCTGTGCGTCTGGTTTGTGAAATTGCGGAAACCGACATGGAGAATGTCCTCTTTCAAGCAACACCTCTTTAAGCTCTTCAAGAAGCAGCTGAGATGTACATTACTCATCTTTTTGAAGATACAAATCTCCTGGCAATTCATGGGAAACGTGTAACCATTCAACCCAAGGATATGGAGTTGGTTCGAAGAATTAGGAAGGAATAGACTATGTACTGTAGTTCACACTGTGTTACATTGTTAAACAAGTTGCTCTGCACCCAGCTATGATTTATCGATCCAAAACTATACGGTGAGGACATGTACGTGCCACTTTCCTTGTACACAGCGCATCTTCGTATACGGATTAGTTGTGCTGTTGGACAAACACTTGCAAGTTCAACTGACAACACAGTGGTCCCGCAAAATTCGATGTACTCAAAATAGATATGTCAAAATATATTAAAAAAAATCTCAGCAAAAAATATTTTAAAAAAATTAAAAAAAATTAATAAAAAAATTCCAAAAAAGGATATTTATTTTTTTGGGTACAAAAAGACCAAAAAACTTTAACAACGAAAGATTTAAATCGAAATAAAAATTGAAGACAGGTATTTTTTAAACCTTGTACTTTTAAAACAATTTTATATCCTTTTCGTTTATATTTCAAATTAATTAATGAATATTATAAGTAAAATTATCACAATAAGAAAAAAAAATATTAAATATTCAATTAAAGAGAAATTAATCGATTAAATAAATTATTGTTAGGAAAAATCTTTTAAAAAACAAATAATATTTTCCTTAATTAGGAAGACTTGTTTTTTTTAGTTTCATTTTGAATATTAAATGTATAATATATTTAATAAATTTTGGCAATTGATATCCGTATCCCCCCAAATTACTACCCGTATCCCCCCTCAATTATAGGCCCTTTTGCTAAAAAAAACAAGTTGATGATGTAATACGCATTTGATTGGCCATCTTTCACGCATATGCGCCCCTATTGCAACTATACACATCGTATGCAAGCCGTTGCAAGCCGTCATAGTGCCGCTCTTTCTGCGTCGGAGTCACCCGAATTTGCTGGATTTTTACGGGAGCTACCTCCTGAGGCATATGTGAACCGTTTGAGGCGCTATTTAAACATGCCAGAGGAGCGGATTCCGCGCTATAAATTGCTTCTTCAAGAGCTGCTCGGATGTACACCTCCTGAACACATAGACTTCGTACCGCTCCAATCAGCGATTCAGAGTTTGGATCGGGTCGCGAACAAGATCAAGAAGATTAGTGAGATCCATGAGAATACACATACACTAGTGAGTGTAAGTGCAAAGGTAGGAATGGATCTCTATGGACGACACTTTGTTCGAGATGGCATGCTGCTCAAAGTGTGTCGAAGCAAGGTGCAATTATACTACTTTGTGATCCTTGAGAACGGTAAGTAAATCCTTCCTTTCACCTTTATTTTGGATGCTCTACTGATCACAAGGTTGATTGTGTATGGTTGTTGTCTTAACTATGGTATATGGACGTCAAGGTGGTCTATACAAGAAAAAGTTCCTTTTGCTTGATCTGTGGGAGTGCAAGGTGGAAGATGATGTCGCGATCCTGCCAGGTGTCCTAACTCCCGTCACGACATCGAACAAGTGCGTATATTTATTTTGCTTGTCGTGAAAACCTGCTCTTAGAGTTTGCTTACAATGCCGACGCTTAGCGCGTTCTTGCTTCTACTCGCCGCTCAAGTCTTTTATTTTGATGACCGAGACACACGAAGAAAAAGTTGGATGGACAAGTGACATTCGCGAGTGTATTGACCGAAATCTTAGTGGTAAGACTCATCCGCGTCGCACTAGCCTTCGTTCGGAGCTCCTAATGGACAATGACGACGAGTCCTCCAGTAGCTGCGAGCTGGAAGTGGCTTTGCCATCAAAAATGGCTGACTCAATGTTTTCGATGGCGCTGTAGTGAGTGAGTCCAATGAGTCCAGTACGAACGGCAGTCCGACCACCAGCAGTACTAGGAGCAAGAAATTTCGACGGCTGTGGATCACTCTCGCATTACAAACTATTTCGTTGGGCTCGACGTTCAAGACGACGCAACCAGAGAAGACAGTCCCCATTGAGTTGTGCTTGGTAGCCTCTCTTAAAAACGAGACGTGGTTTCTTTTACAAATCCCGTCGGATCTGGTGCGTCTGTTGCTCTCACCTTACTTTCGTCGGGCATTGGTTACACCATTTCGTTTGTTGCTGTCGTCTTAGAAACTGTGCACGCAGACGACTTACGTTTTCGAGTCGCTGTCTCTGGCATAGAGAGATGAGTGGGTACGAGCGTTGAAACATTGTATTTCTGGGGGGAAGAACTGGCCCTACGTCGTCGGAGCCTAAAGACAGCGACGCTGGATCCGATTTTTATGCTTGACAAGATCTCCAACGTCTGAACCATCTGTACACAGACATTCATAGTATATCGACCCCGTCACCACTGAAGGTAGAAGGGTTCGATGCAGAAAAGGGTGGCCGCTCGTTTCTGCTTGACAGATAGAGTTTGCCCTTCAACGTCGTGCCATCGCTGACTGATATGTCTGTTGCTTTAAAACTCGGTGCTGAACAGATTATGTGGATCGCTCGTCTGCGGCAATTGTTCAAGACGACGCTGGACGTTTTCGTACATCTCTAGCACAAAGGCGTCCCGCCTCTGCAACAGTTGCTCTTCTCATCAGCGGGCAGCGACCTTTCCCTCCGTAAAAACGACCTGGTTGATACCTGTAAAATTTTGTTGTACCGAAATGCATCGCCGCCCCCCCCGGAATTTGACACCTATATAGATGTAGAGGGGGATTGCTAAAACGTATTACATCATCAATCAACTTTTATTTTTAGCGTTGGCCCTATAATTGAGGGGGGATCCGGGTAGCAATTTGGGGGGGGATACGGTAGTAATTTGGGGGGGATACGGGTAGTAATTTGGGGGGGATACGGATAGTAATTTGGGGGGATACGGATATCAATTGCTTAAATTTTTGTTATTAACATTGTTTTTTATATTTTTATTTTTTAGGAAATAACATAATTTTTTCTTATTATTTAATATTTTGTGAAGGCTCCCTTTGAGTCGATGATTCATTGACAAACATTCTTTGACTTGGTAATGTTGAAACTGGGCCAGGTGGACGTCCTCGGGTAGGTTGCGTTGATGGATTCTCTAATTCCAATGATTGCGATGCAAGTTTGAGCATATACTTTCTTGTTGATGAGGAGCCACAAGTCCGTATTTTTGCTCAACCCCAGCTAGATTTGATGACAGATTGTTACGGTTATTCTCATTTGATCTTGCAGTTGTTGAGCCCAACTGATTCACATCAACTAAGTGCCACAGAGGGTGAAAATCGTCCAATGAAAGTCTTCTGTCGTCAAGGATCTTCTCTTAAATTTGATGAGCACAGGGTAGTCCCATGGATCTACTCATTGCCCGAGTACAGGCTGTATCAACAATTCCTACAGATATCCATTTCTGTGCTAACTCCAACTATCTTGAAACCTTGTGTAATGCATATCGAAATTCTTCGCACTACATTCTGGTAAAATGGTCCTTTATAGCTGTGATTGACCCTAATACGCTCAGCTTTGGTTTGCGTCTGGATGCTTTTTGATACTATTTTCGAAAGCTTGTGATAGACGAATTTGCACATCTCGATGATCCTTTGTCGACACTTTCAAGTAACCCTTCAGCATTGAATGTTGTCCCTCTGCTCTCGAGGGGTTGGCATTGCCAAAACGAGTGACTTGATTTGTAGCCGATGCGTATATGCACGGTGCGGCTAGCGCACGGAGGAAGACTTTCCTTAAGCGGCGATACGCCGCTACTTTGCCGATACGCCCTTATATAAGGGCTGAGTGGGAGATTGCTCTCTCACTCGAAGCCAAGATTCCCTGAGTTTACGGTTAGTAAACAATAACGCCTTGTTACGAGGCTTCCCTTAGTAAGGGGGTAGCTAAGGGAGGTGCTCCCTTTTGCTATAACACTCACTGCGCGCGCGACCGTTCTGGGTCGTGCGCCTATCAGTCTTCAGTGTATTTGTAAACTGATTTATTTATTTAATATAAAATGAGCCTAACTTAATAAACTAATATAAACTATATGCAATATTAGGTATAACTTACTTAATTCGTACCTAGCCAAAATGTAGTGTACACCACCTGTGTACTAACACGTGGCAGGCTGCCACGCCTTCACCAAGGGCTCCTGCCATGATTGGTTAAGACAACCGATAAGTCCGAACCTTTAGGACTGGTCAATACTTGACCTTAACCGTTGTGTACTTACGTACACCAACGTAACCAAATGTAACCCCGTTACATCCTCCTCCATCGAGACTATTGCCACGCAATAATCAATTATAGTTGGAAAACTCCAACTGCCAGAACTCTGGCCTACAATGAGCACCTTTAGTGGTGCTGAAGATTCTCCCCGAGAAGAAGATGACAACCACTCCGACTCCGGTATCTCGGAGGAGGTGTCCTAGGGGATAGCTCCCGCGATGTCGGCAGCCTAATCCATTCCCCACACGTGGGGAAAATGCACTAACTCGTTCGCCACCCTTACCAACGTCGGATGACAAATCCGGATCGCCGAAGGCGATCATCTCCAATGAGTTGGCGCTTCACAGGAATTTCAGCTTGCCGCACAAGCACGAAAGGGTCCTCGTGACCCCCAAAAGAGGGCTAAAAACGAGGTAAAGAGGGGTTTATCCTCCCACATCCCTGGTCCTGCGGCTGTAAAGCCGCGTAAAATCGCACGACAGAAACAACTCCCGGAAAAACTGCTCACGCCGAAGCAGTTCACTGCCACCTCGTACCGAGCGCGCCTCGGAAAACAGGCACCGGGTGCCGTTGTTGAGAGCCTCCGCGAGGTTCCCTTCGTTCTCCTACAAGAAGAAGATGTCGAGGAGGCAGAGCAGAAATTCCGCGCTTGGGCGGAAGGGGAGAAGCGTCTCCCTGACTTTAACGAGCTGTACAACAGCTATTACGAACGTGACGTTCGGATAGAGAGGGCATTGCGCTTGGCGTTTGGCAGAGCCAAAGCGCTGGGGCAATTACCTGCCCCTTATTGCACGCGCCATGCTAGCGCCCGTGCCCTAGATGTGGTACCGAAGAGCCTTGCAAACTCTGCATCTGCCTCCGGCGAACTCCCAACTACTGGGAGTGGAGGGGCTTCTCTCGCCCCTTTGGTCGTCGACTCGCAGCGGGATTCTTCCGCTCGAAAGCTTCAACGACGTCGCGGCAATCCTGCCGCAGGGGAGTCTCGAATCCCACGAACTCTGTGAATGTGGATAACCCTTCCACTTCACCAGATACTGGGTTTCACCCCGATAATGGCGTCGCGCCATCAGGCGCTCCACATGCTAATGTGGAATACCCTCCGAATCGAGAACTGGAGGAGGAGGTCGCGCAATTGCGACGTGAGGTTCACGAGCGCTGTGATCGACACAGCCGTCGCATCCTTGACGTCCAGGAGGGACTCCGCGATGAGGGGAGTGCGATTGACCGCATCGAGAGGCGGCTTGACTCTCTCGAGTATGACTTTGCGGAGTTTTGTGGTCGCAATTTTGACCCTGTCGGAGTTACTCCGACCTGTCGTGCCTTACGGCTATCCGACTTCCCAACCTCTCCAAGAGGGGACCGCCTCCGGGTTCTGGTATGGCTTAAGCATACCCACATAGAAGGTTGGATGCGTACGCATCGCCTTCGGGATATACAAGGTATCCAAGGTATACGCCAGGCCCTTTCGGGCTAGCACCTTGAAGGGCCCCAAAAACCTGGGGTGCAGTTTGTTCCGTAACACGTTAGAAACTGCATGTGTAGAAGGTTTTTAGCGTTTAGTAAAACACTTTCTCCTACTTTGTATACCTTTTCGTTAAGCCGCCCCTTGCGGTCGGCCTGTTCCTTTTGCTTGTCTTGGATTTCCGCCATGGCATCGCAGACGTGTCGTAAGACACTAAGGCGCGTCGATAAAAACTTATCGATGTGCTTTCGCACAGATAAAGGGCTGACATCAGGGAATCCTCCCACTCCAGCCCTGGTCCACACACATGTGGCGTCAACGGAACCCTCGGATTCATTAATCCGTTCAAGTAAAACGGGGTAAACCCCGTAGATGCATGGACCGAATTGTTTATAGAAAATTCGTCCATAGGAAGCATCTTACTCCAATACTTTGGAGAATCCGGACATAGACTCCGGCGAATATCCTATACAACGCTATTAACGCGTTCCGTTTGACCGTCCGTCTGCGGATGATCCGCAGTGGACATGAGGAGCTTGGTGCCCAGAACCTTAAACGACGCTCCCCAAAACTGTCCCGTAAAACGGGGATCCCGATCCGACACAACGGAATCGGGTAGACCATTCTGTAGAAAGACACGGTCTAGAAACACTTTTGCTGTTCCTTGTCCATCCATGGACTCTGGCACCGCCGCCAGGTGAGCCATCTTGCTCAAACGGTCTACAAAGACCAATATGCCGGTGTTCCCGGCCTTATTCTTCGGAAAACCGAAGCTAAAATCCATACTAATGGATTTCCAACACTCTGTTGTAACCGGCAAGTTCTCCAAAGGCGCAGCTGAACTGGCAGAGGGCTTAACCCTCTGACACGTCTCACAGGTGCGTATATACACACCGCCCACTTTTACATGTTGGGCCACCAATACAAAGCGCTTAAAGCGCTGTAGGTCTTATCCCGATCTAAATGACCCCCGGTAGGGGCGTCGTGTGCTTCAAAGAGGACTCTATACTTCAGTTCCTCATCATGAGGAACTACCACCCGCGGAGTGTCCTCCGCGCTCGTGCTATAATATAGCAAACCGTCACAGTAACTGTAACGGTGTAACCGAGCTCTAGCTCGACTTGACAGGGTAGGATCAGACGAGCCAAGTCCCTTTCCACCCAACGCGCCGATAAGCGCCGTACACTGTGGGTCTTTCTCATACGCCTGGCGTATGAGATCCACCACAGACGAGGTAACGAATGTCGCGTAAGCGAGCTCGTAATCGGGACGACGCGACAACGCGTCTGCAAGCACGTTCTGCTTGCCAGGCTTATACTTAACCTCAAAGTTGTACTCCGCAAAGAAGGAGAGCCAACGGGCCATCCATTGGGAGAGATGAGGCGACTTCGTCGCTGTCCGTAAGAACGCGTGGTCAGTATAAACCACGAACGGCTTTGAGCCGAGTAGGTGAACCCTAAATTTGACAAGAGCATACTTCATTGCAAGTAGCTCCTTGTCATGAACGGGATAATTCCGTTCCGCAGATTTAAGACGCCTCGACTCAAACGCAATTTTGCGTTCTCGTCCCGAATCGTCTGCTTGTAACAAATCACATCCGATTGCGAAATCGGAGGCGTCGCAGACGACGATGAATGGTTTCCCAGGATCTGGGAGAGCAATAACAGGGGCTTTTAACAAGATTCCCTTAACCGCTTCGAAGGCGATTTGGTGTTTGGTTTTCCAACACCAATCTACGTCCTTCTTAAGAAGGTCAGTTAATGGCTTCGACATCTCATCGTAGTTCTCGCTGTATTTGTGGAGATAATTGGCTAATCCAAGCCACTTCTGTAAATCTCAAAGATTTACATGCGAAGGCCACTTCACAATGGCTTTCACCTTCGCGGGATCCGCCCGCACTCCATCCTTACCGATGACGAATCCGAGGAAAGGAATTTCCTCAGCACCAAAAATACATTTGGATGCGTTTGCATAGAGTTTATGCTCTCGCATACATTCGAGCACAGCTCGAAGGTGTATAAGGTGCGTCTGAACATCAGACGAGTCGCCTTCCGCGCAACTATGAACGAATATATCGTCGAAGTACGTCTGAGCGTACTTTCTATGTGGGCGGAAGAGTTGAGTCACCAAGCGATTGAAAGTCGCTGGAGCATTCGAAAGCCCCTGTGTGGTGGAGCCGCCGATCAAAGTTTTTGACGCTTGATCAGGCGGTACCACGGCGCCCGGACTGCCGACTAACGAAGGGGGTCCTCCGGTTGTCCTTGATGCTTGTGTTTCTGCCCACCTTGTGTACCCGACAGCTTAGGCGTGGGTCGCTCTCCAGGTGGCGGGGATGTAAACACGGCAATTCCTTGATGCAAGAATGGGGAACTTGTAATGAAATCATCGAGGTGCTGATCAGGCGTGATTAGGTATAACCGAGCTTTAATCAGGTGCGAACAGGCTTGATCAGCAATGATCAGGCTTGGGAAGTCACCGAAAGTCGTTGATCAGCTGTGATCAGGCTTGATCAGGCACTAAAAGTAGTTAATCAGCTGAGATCAGACTTGATCAGGTGCCAAAAGTTGCTCAGATACAAGTCGGTGCGATCTGTGAGTTGTTGATCGCGGGTCACGAGTTGCAGAGTATCGATCAGGTGTTGATCGGCGAAGGGGGTACTTGATCAGGCAGTGGAAGTCTTCACTGCCTGATCACGGAGCCTCTGGAGTCTTAAACAGCTAAAGGAACACCCAAATATTTGTATTCCTAGCCTATACCTACGAGGGGGGGGATAAATCTCACTTAATTCACCTAGAGTTCCCGTGTGGCGCTTACAGCAGCCGAACTCTAGGGGACAAATGTGAACCAAACGCGGAGAGGTGAGACAACTCCTCAATCACACTCCCAAAACCAAAACAAAACTTTACAGTAGAACCGCTGACACAGCGGGAGGAGTTGCGGGGTGAGTTCTTGACACTCTACGCCTGCCGATGGGCCAAAAATGCACTAGGTGCTCCCGCCCGGGACGTATAGATGCGTAGAGGTAGGGGAGGCGCAAAGGTGCCGTCCCTGTAGTGTCCAAAGGGGTTGAACGCAAAAAGAGAACTTTATTATTGCTTAAATCCTAAGAACTACCAATTTCCTAATATCCAACAATCAGAACTACCCGTTCCAGCGTCCTCCGTCGACCAGTCGACCTGATTTATCCGTCGTCCGTCGCTGTTAGTCGGTGTTCGCTGAGTACCTGTACGTAATCGTCCCATCGTCCTATGACCTGTCTATGTCCCGACTATGTGCACCACGGATGTACACGCAACTGTATACGCCGTGGTACGCACAATCGTACACGATTACGTACCCGATTTTTGTCCGTAATCGCCCCCCCCTAAATTAGGCCCAATAATTAGGCCCTATAATAAGGCCCGTTATTGGGCCCAATTATAACACGCTTTACGACACCTGTGGCATAACAAGCCACTCCCACAGCATGCCGCTAGGGTTTCTGACCGCTGTAAGCGGAATATCGGACGCTCGTATGAGCACCTGATAATACCCGTCCACCATATCTAAGGCACTGTACACCATACAGCCCGCCATATTCTTCTGGAGGACATCCTTCCGAGGAATCGGAGTCTGCATGGGTACTGTAGCTGCATTCAGCTTGTTGTACGCATTCACAATACGCCACTTTCCGTTCGGTTTACGAACACAAAAATTGGGAGATCAGTGGGGAGACTTGATCTCCCGTACCATCCCTGCCTCTTCTTTCCCCTTGAAGAATGCGTCGATGACGTCGCTTTTCTCCTTGGGGAGAGTCCACTGCCTAGTGACGCAGTATTTGGTTCCAGGAACCAAATCAATTTCATGTCGGACTCCCCGATCCGGTGGTAACCCCATTGGCGGGTTGCCACTAATGACATCTCCAAATTCCTTCAATAAGGAATGGTAAGGGTCCTCAGGATCCGCGAGGATCTTGAGACCGCTTCGGGCATCCAATGCCTGTTTGGTTTGCACCAAAACTGACTCTTCCATCGTGGATGAGGAGTTCAACTCCTCTTCCGGACGTAATACGACAACCTCGTCGATTTCATCTGCTTTCACAGCAGTTTCAAACTCGTTGAAGGACATCTCCTCCAACTACAACAGTTCGCCTATTCCAGGCAACCGTTCCAGGCTTACGCCTTCTGTGACAACACTTGTCACACTATTCAGCATCCGACAGGACAGCTGACTACTAGCCTCGGACTCATCCCGGGACCCAGATGGGGGGAGTCAATTTCCCCATCTATTGGAAGCGCCTCGTGCCTATCCACAGAGGTCTCTACCTCTACCACCGGTGACTCGCCAGTATCGCCTATAACGGCGTGGTCGGAATCATTTCCGACGTGCGAAAGAGACGAACTACGGGTCTCTCCGCTTGGAATCCCCTCGCACTTAACCACAGGGGTCTCTAGCCCTACCACTGGAGTCGCAACTAGGAAGCGCCTCGCGCTTAACCTCAGAGGAATCCACCTCTACCACTGGCGACTGACCAGTCTCGCCTATAACGGCGTGGGGATTAACCGCCGAATCCCCTCGTCAAGGAACTCTTCCTTAACCTCATTGGGACTGATCATCTTAGACATCCCAATCTCTGGCATCTCACGCCAGAATCGCTTTTGCGATCGAGCAAAGGTGGGTTCATGACTCGCCAATGCTTCACCCGATCGCGGGTGCGTTGAGACAATGGACTTAGCCTTCCATTCTATCCATGGCTCGTGGCGTTCCAGCCACTTCATGCCCAGAATGAGGTCATACCTCGAGTCCAAATCCAGGACTAGGCAACGTTCTAAGCTGTCGAAGTCTGCAAACTTCAGCTTAAGGTCAATCGATACCTTGGGTACAGAAACCTGTACGCCCGTCGATAGACGGACCGTGACAACGTCACGAGAACGCGGCCTCTAGGGCCTCGGCATACAACCGACTCTTCTCCACAGAAGCCCGTCTGACATAATTGTCAGACGCTCCAGAGTCTATCAAGACTCTCCAAGGCTTATCAAAACATTTTACGCCCGCAAGGACAACCAGCAACCCTGGCTGGTACACCAACTCGGTGCTAGAAAGCACCGTTTCCCTCGGGGCTCTGTGCTGTCGGCCCCTACCCGGGGGTTTAACAGCACTGAGGGATCCCCCAGTAGGACGCCCCGCACCTACTAGGAGCCGTCGTTTCCCGACGGCTTGGACAAGGGCTTTTTCCCCACCCTTGGTCCCTTGTAGCGAGTGTCTCGCTGGGGATTTTTCGGACATCTGTTCCTCAGATGATCCATTCTCCCGCACAGGAAGCATCTCAGCGGCCCATGTCGCTGCAGCATAGCTAAGAGCTCTGCTTCGAAGATCTGCGAAAAAAAGTCAGCGTGACTCTTAGCGGAAGATTTCTCCTCCGCTTCGACCTGACTCAGGTCCATGGGTTCGGGACCCACCTTAGATGAACGAAAGTTCTTCTCGTCGTTAAAAGCCATCTTAACCGCCTCCTCCAGGGATTGGGGTCGGCATCGGAACAGTTACGAACGTGCTGGCCCTTCTTTCAGGCATCCCATGAAGACGGGGATGGACACATCATCCGAATACGCTTTCGCGTACATCCCTGCCAAAAGGGTATTCAGTTCTTGGATATATGTTTCCAAGTCCTTAGTGCCCTGAAGACACCTCAGAAACGCCAGCTGATTCTGGAAAACCAGATCAGGCGTGGCATACATGTCCATAAACTTTTGCTTAAGGACTTCCCAGGTCGGGAACACGTCCATGACCAAATCAGAGCACGTAAACGCCCATGCACAGGCTTTACCCGTAAGATGGGTCAATGCAAGTCCCACTTGAAAGTGATCTGCGATCACATTCGCTGTGGCGAAGGCCGTTTGGACCTCTCGAATCCACACATAAAGGTTATCACCCTTCTCACCGGTGAACTCCTTTATCTTGAGGGAAAAGGGGGACGCACCCCCGTGGACGTGGAATGACTTCCACTACAACTCACCTCATGGTCGATAAGGTCATTGACCCTTGCCTTTACGTCCTCAAGGCACTGCTCCACTAGGAGCTGCATGCCTTCGTCATCCAGTAAGGATAACAGCCTGTTAAAGGATTCCTTCTGGACGAGGGTTAACCTTTCCCGATCGTCCTGATTCTTCCTTTGCAGAGGATGCCGTATCCTACCAACACAGGTGTTGGATTGACTACAAGTGCTACCAGATGTAGC